>OY390723.1:24343195-24447874 GCA_959613375.1 Heteropelma amictum
AAGAGTGGGCCTCAAATGGAGGGGAGAATATGAATCTTTTTATATCGAAACATTCCATCTCTCTTCCCCCATATCGCGATTAATGTTTCGAAAAATTCCGGAGCACTTTTTGCCATTTCTTTCATTGCGGTATATATTCCAAAATTGCCAAATTCGGAAAATAGCTTCAAGGACGAATCGAGGATACAAACGGCAGAAAATATGAAAAGTTGTCGCAATGAAAATTCGAGCATCTCGCGAGACGACAAAAATGTGAGAAAAAATCTTCAGAAATTCGCGAATATATGTCACGAAAAATAGAAAACGGTATTTTCGATATTTGCTAAATTTGTTTTTTTTTTCATCGTTGAAAACGTTGTTTTTGAATTTTCACCCGAGGAGAGAATTTGCCGATTGAAAATTGCGTGATAAAACGTGATTTACTTGCATAAAAGAGGAAAGTAAACATCGATAGCGTCGGGGATGAGGGCAAACACCTCTCGGACTTGAACATTTTTTGTTTCTTCCATTTTTTCATTCTTCTCCCTCGAGTACACTCCGTTTTGGTCCTTGCGTTCCTCGCGTTTTTTTTGCCCATGTTGTTTCGAGCGATGATCTAGCTCGAAACAAGTGTGGCAGCAAGGGACGGAGAGTTCTGGAACGAGAGACAAAAAAGAAGAGCCAAACAGTCGTAAAGAAGAGAAGACAAATGACGAAAAAAAAAGAGAATGCATATATGGTGAAGAATGGCCGAAGTGCCGTTTTATTTTTAGTCGATACACGACCACCTACAACCTGTGCGATATGTTTACCGTTAGTTCCAAGCGCGGGCTGACACAGAGTGGACTGAAGAAAAAGCTTCGTGCATGCCCTAAAAGAGAAATAACCAAAATCTCCAAATATCGCATTAATTCAAGCAATTTTAACATACAATTTCAATGACAAATTTCTTATCCAAGGCGACAAGTCCTGTGAATAAGATATCAACTTAATTCTCATCACCCTAGCGACCTGTAAAAAAACACTTTCGTTGAAATCGATGGGATTGAATGCTTCGAAACTTGTCTTATCCATGCGATAAAAAATAATCGATCACACACCGTCGACGAAATCTTTATCAAAAAATTTGATCGTCAATATCAAATAAATCCTGCGTTTGTCGCAGTTTAATTACTTTTTTCGATAAATTGACTTTGAATTAACAAAAGGTGTCAATAAAAATACAGCTTTTTATCGGAATTCCATTGGGGATATATCGTATTTTCGAGCATATCAGAGAGTATCATCGCTGAAAGAAAAACCATTATTATCAAAGATTCATGAATGTTAGCCTCGTAAAATGGAATGATCGACAAACACGATTAAAATGACAATCATAATTTCAATTTATCCTGATTATTGAAATATTCATGTTTTCCCCTTTTTTCTTTTACGCGTCCGCAGGTCGTTCGATGTCGCGGGAGTCGACAACCTTGCAGCGTCGGATCGGATGGAACGGAACAAACGAAGAAAAAATAACAAAAATTCGACCAAACTCGGCGTCCTTGATCGCCGCGAGAATCCGCCTTCGTTACCGCGCGGCGCGGCTTGAAACTGAATTTTCACACACCGAGGGATTGAATCGCTGGATGAAACAAAGGCGTCGATGCAAATCTTCGAAGAGAAAAGTCACTTTGCTCTTTATTGAATCCTAGAATTACATGACATTGATAAATTCGGACGCTGAGGAGGGACGAAAGAGGGGGGGGGGGGGGGGAGGAGGAGGTAATCCCTAAGGTAAGAGAGGAAAGAATGAAAATAGTTTGATACTTTGGAAAAACGTTGGAAGGTAAGAACAAACGGAGATCATTTGGATTATTGTAAATTCATTTGGTCCAACTAAAGTTACTATTGTGTGTTTTCTTCATCTTTTTTTATGTATTATTTATATATATATTTATATATATATATATACCTAGTAACCGTTTAATTACTCAGAACGTCTCGTTAATAAGACTCGTTGCGTGTCAGCGGAGGTTCGACTCAACTGTAAAAGAGATAAAGTCACGTGTTAGTCGGGATTTATTTGCAATTGTGGCGTAAATTTATCGTCGTTCGTTCGACTTTGATTGTACTGACTTTGTGGTTGGCCTGCGCGACGGCTCCGAGGCAGTGGGAGGTGGAGGCGGTCCTCTGCGCGCCAATTCTTCTAAATATCCCATGAGGAGTCTCGTACGTTCCGTCGCGGCTGCCTCCAGAACCAAAAATCGTCGATCTTTTCGCAAAATTTCCTCGATCTCCGCGAGGCAAGACGAGTTCTCCTGTACCTTCTTGTATGTCTTGTCGGTTATCAATTTTGTTTCCTGAAGACAGATTGGGAGAAGAGATAAGGAGAAAATCAGATCGAAAACATCGTCGATTACAACGCGGAGGAAAAGTAGGGTGATGGAGAAATTCAGCGTAATTTGTAACGGAAAATAACGGAATTTTCAACGCACCTGCAGAAGCTCTCGAAAATCTGCTTTCGCCGCCACGAGTTTATCCTTGATGTATTCTTTGAATTCCTTCTCGCATTTCTGGAAAATGCATCGTTGAATGTCAGATTTTTGCAATGGACATTTGTACATATATATATATAGATATATATGTATATATATATATATATATATATATGTATGTATTTTTTTTTCTTTAGAATGTCCGTATATTTACTCTGTCGCTGGAGGAGAATTTCATGTATCGCGGGTCATCCTTGAGTTGTTTTTTTATGTCCTTCCACGAGGCGGTGAGCTCGGTCGACGCGCCAACCTCGTCGAGTAGTTCGCGAAATTTGTCACGTTTTTTGCGTCCCAATTGTTCAATGTGTTCGTTGAACAAACGTTCCTTCTCCTCGCGATCGAGACTTTCCGCCAATTCCCATCGGTGGTCTTTTCGCAGTTGTCTCTTTGCTTCGCGCCACGCCAGATCCCCGTTCCTCACCTTTTTGCGGGGGAAATACGAACAAGGTAAAAACCTTCCCGAGTGGAACTTTTGGGACATTCGAGAAATTCGAAGATTTTTCGCGAAAGTTGAATTAAAAAAAAAAATCTCAATGCCAAAAGAGAGGTTCAAAAAACCACATCCCGCGTGAGAGGTAAATTTGACAAACGCGTACCAAATCGGCGAGAAGAGCGCTGAAATGTTGGACAGCCTCGGTGTGGCGATGGTGCTGCCTCTCCTTGTCGCGGTCGCGCAGATGTGTCGCCAAAGTTCTCTGGACTTCGCGTTCACGCTCGCGCAAACTCACCTCGGCTCGTCGCTCACGTTCGCGCTTCATCTTTTCACGATCCTCCTCGGAATCCGAAGGTTCGTCATTCTCGTATTTCTGCAAACAAAGTTTTTGCGAATGTCAATTCCGCCTTGATTCTCCTATTTTTTACTCGCATTTGCACGCGAGCGGAGGATATCGAACGCGACGGATTACAAACAATCGATCTCCGACTGGATGAGAAAAATCCTTCCGCAACGGGATATCATTCGGCGGAGTAAAAAAGTTACAATCCCGAGAGTAAATTTTTCGACAAGTGGAAAATCGTTTTTACGAAAATAATCCAACAGGAGCGTGATTACGATGAAGGAAGATTTGCAAAATCCTCATCCGAGTATTTTATATTTTTGAAACAATTTTTTTCAGATTTCAGAGACAGCACAGATTTCAGAGAAAAAGTTGAAACTCACGTCATTATCCTTCTTGATTATCTTGTCATCGTTATCCTCGATCTCGCCGACTTCCTTCTCCACGATCGGTTCCTTCTTCGCCTCTCTTCCGTTTTCCTCGCTCGAAGCATCGCTCTTTCTGTGCTTCTTTTCTCGCGTTGAGCCTTCCTTCTCCGTCTTATCCCTGCCAGATTTCTCTTTCGACGACGTCTTGCCGTTCTCGTTGCTGTCCTTTGCGGAAGCCGAAGTCATTTTCGCTTCCTTGTCCCTCTCCTTCTCAGCTTTGACTTTGTCACTCTTGTGATGACCCGAGTCCTTCTCCCGGTGACGATGATCCTTGTCTCTCTCCTTGTCCCTTTTTCTTTCCTCCTTCAAAATACGCACGTAATCCCTAAACCAATCTTCCCTCGTGCTCGCCGAATCGACGATTCTGTAACGCCAATCACCCTCGAGACGTTTCTTGCAGTCGCTCCAGTGTGTATGCCTGTCGATGTCTTTATGCTCCCGCAGCATTGCAATGAAATCCTTTTTAACCTGGAACCGTTTACGAACGATTCGTTAGAATGACCAAAAGCACGGGTAATTCGTGAGAAAAAAAAAACGTTTTTTTCTTTTGCAAAAAAATGCTTATCTCGCTAGTCCTTATCGCTCTTACGTTCTAAAAAAATTGAATAAATATCGTGATATAACGTTTCGTATATGATTTTTTATTTTTTCGTTTATATATATATGTATGTATATTCTTGTATGTATATATATATATTGTATATATATACATATATATACATGTCAGAATTATCTTTGAACAAAGGCTGAAAATAAATGGCAAGATTAAATCCTGAAAAGAATAACACGATTAGTTTCGATTCTGCATTAATCGATCCGCGTTTCGATTATCGAGAATTATCTGAGAGGAACTTCAGATTTTGGATAATCGATTAACACAAATTCGATGCACAGAGGTAATGTTTTTTTGAAAAATACAAGTCCTAAATGGTGTTCCTGCTGAAAAGTAGAAGCGGATTATTGTGAATAACGGGCGTTTGATTAATTCATCGATCCTCTGGCACGCAATATTGGGGGTCCAATCTTACGTGAGTCGCGACTTTTCTCTCATTCCTCGTTACCTTTTGCTTGCATGCGTGTGTACGAATACGTAGGTGCGTATGAAACTGTGACAAAATAAGATTCCAGCTTGGGAAAAAAATCGGCTCGGCCCCAATAAAATTGGACGACCAAAGCCAGCGGGATGTCGGCGGCATAAATTCATTTACAATGACGACTCGTTTTTCCTTTCTTTATCCTTCATCAACAAGTATGATTGAAGACCGTGTAAAGAAAAAAACATGAAACATATTTTCAGTACCGTGCGTTGGCCACGTCTTTTACTTTGTTCTTGCCTTTTTTCTCTTTTGGAACCTTCGTACAAAATTGTCCCTCCCAACTCGGATAAACTCGGCATCCCTAAATACGGAAAATATATCCATAGAAATTAAAAGAAAGAGAGAATAGAACCGGAGGAAATCTTCGACTTTTTCTCCCCCTCCCTTCCCCCCCCGCTTTACTATACATTCTCGTACAATAGTTTCGATATCCAGCTTCGGTTTTTTTTTCATCCTTCAATTTACGCGTTTCCTCGTCCGATCGTAGGGAAAAAAAGCCTCGTGGAGAAGCATTCGGCCCGAGCGAATTCGCGAAAGTCAGACCGGATTGACGAAATACAGAAAAGACGAAAAAAAAAACAACGCGAATGAAACTTGACGAATAAATTCTGCGCACCCTTTGCAGCTACATTTTTGTCGAGTATTCTTTTGTTTCGCGACGACATCTTCCGTCTTCTGGTACAAAATTTCCGTTCTCGTCGATTTTCTCGTAAATTCTGTCTTTTTTTTTGCTTCTTCAACATTGAGCGAAGTTAATTTCGTCTCTAGCACATTTCGTTTGATCTTTTGTTTGTTTGTTGGAATTAACGAGGATTACGAGTAATATACAAATACCGAGTTGGTTCATTCTCATGACTCTCTGCGGTTTGGAGTTAAGAATGCGGCGAGAATGCGCGAAGGGTGTGCCAACAGTGCCACGGCAGTGTGTGTTTGAAGATGGGGATGGTATAAGATGACATCATCCCATGCCCAACACCAAGCAGCATCTCTCGCGAGTACCATCTCTCATCATCCCCAACAGCACAAGGAACCTGTCCTGCCTGCCTCCTGACTGAAGTGGGAGAGAGTTCAGAAATCACACATAAGTCATATTTCAAAAACGGCGACCGTGCTCTCAAATAAAAACAGAAATGAAATACTTTACTAACAGAATTTTCTTTCACAAGCGTAAAGATCGTTGCGCGTTTCGTTCTTTCTTTTTCGTTCTCAATTTTCTCTTTCCACAATTTCTTTCGTTTCCCGACACTCGCAAATATTCCTAACGCGTGTTCCTCCTCGTTTCGCAACGACGGGGAAATGATTCTCGAAATGAAAGCAAAAAGTAAATACGCGAAAGGACATTTTTTCGTTCGATATTTTGCGAAAGTAATCTTATTTCTCTCGGACTATTTTCGATTCCACGTGTATTTTCTTCGGTCGTTTCGAGCACGCGTATTTGCGTCACAACTTGGCATTATCGTCGCGTACCAACCAACTACGATGCGTTGGTCATCGAAAACGGATATTTTTTGCATCACGTGTACGTCGCTTATTTACGTATAAAAAAAAATGTCGTTATCATTTATACTTATTGGATGAAAATAATAACATACCTAATGGGCGCCTGAAAAAATAAACTTTTTTCTTCTTCACTCATTATTAACGCTGAAAACAATGAATTATTTGTTCCTGTAATTTTTTTTCTTCGAATCTTTGACCGACACTCCGGTTGTGTACGTATTCGTGTACGACGCGATTAATTTCGTGTCTCCTCCCGTTTAATTTACGCAACGAGCGGTGGTCAAAGCTTCGAAAAACGAAAAAAAAAACTGTGTAATTGTAAAGCTGAAAATGTATTAATTACGACTTAATTTATAAAGGGGTAACCTTATAATGTACTTTGCGATTCTTTGGGGGAAGATACCTTCGCATGCGGGACAGCGACTTCCGGCTTATCAGCGCCAACCACAGGCATTGATAATTTCCCGTTTTTTTTCTCAGATTATTTTTTTTTTCAATTTCTCTTGAAAAAGATCGAGTTTTTGCCCTCGGTTTTAATATTACTTTCTCTTCGTTGCTGATACAATCGAGGAGCGCAAACTCGCGACGAATACGAACTCATTCGCGACTTTTTGTTTTTTTTATTGTTTTGCCTGCAGAAACATCGAATTTCGATTCTGAACTTCGATAAATTCTGCATTGCAACCCCGAGGCAATTTCTTCTTCATTTTTCACCCTTTTCGTTCCCCAATGCTAAGAGCTAATTATCCATACCTGTTCACGTTTGGCCGTTTTCTCTTCTTTCTCGCGCTTTCGGACCTCCAGCAGATACTCGTTGAAGAGACTCTCTCTTTCCCTCATCTTTTCCACGTTTTTGAATCGATCGTCGCGAGCGTGCTTTTGCGCGAAATCACTGAAGGACGATCTGAAAAGAAAATGAAAACGTTAACGCGATCATATTTTCGCTTTTTCTCCGGTTTTCAAAACCGACCATTGAAGTTTATTGGAAATTTTGCGGAAACGCGGTTAGCCAAAAATTGAACTTTTTTTTACGCCACTGGGCAAACGTTTGTTATTTTCGCTCGTTAGCAAAATGTTTCCATTTTTTGTATTTCAAAGACGACAAAATATTCAGAGATTTCAGACTGAATTTTTTTTTTTCGAATCTCGAAGAATTACTAACTTTCCATGGAGATTGGCCTCTTCGAGCAGCTTTTGGAACTGCTCTTTGCGCTCCTTCATCTTGTTCCTCTTCTCGCGGCGTTCCTCCTCGGCTCTCTCCTTCACGTATTTCTCGAAAACTTGCTTGCGCTCCTTGGACGTCAGCAGGAGATACCGAGGATCGAAGACGATCTTGTGAAGCTCCTTTTCCCACGTACTGAATGCGGAAACCTGGGTCAACGGGCGAAACAATTATTTTATCGCAATCGCAATTGATGACAAGCGGATGATACAAAATAATTGAAAGTCCGAATTGTATCTACTGTCGTTGCGTTACATTTTTCGTCAATTTTTAATTTTCTCCCATACTTGCGTATGTTTTTTTCAAACGTATTTAATGACGTTGGCGAAATTCTTGTCTTTAAAGATACGAAGGTCATTAACTTTGGACAATAATATAAAAAACGAATCAAGTTATCAATTTTTATTTCAAAATGCTTCCGGACCGTGCCGGTATCGTCGCTTGAGTATTTTGCAACATTGAACTAAATTCTTCCGTCTATAAAATAAAACTTTCCTGTGACCGGGTCCAAACACGTTTAAAAAAAAACTTCTCCGTTCAAAAAAAACAGACTCACGTCTTTTTCGGCAAGCATGTCCTTGAACGATTTGATCCTCGTCTCCAGGGGCACGATCGCTCTTTCTCTGGCAGCTCGAACTTCCGCCTCGATCGCAGCTTCTTTCCCGATGTCGATTGTCTTCTTACCCTCCTTCTCCTCCTCTTCTTTCGCAGCAACAGCTAATGAACACGATATCCCATTGATTCCTCAAAAAATTAACCCTTTTTCTTTGGCCTTTCGTCAAAGTTTGCTCACGTTTAGGCTCCTCCTGTTTCATTTTTTTCGCCGGCGTTGGTTGATCGTCGTCGCTGCTGTCGCTGCTTTCTTCCGTGCGCGTGTTTTTCGGAGTACCGACTGCATCCGGAAGATTCGACACCATTTTGTCGACATCCTGACGTCCGACCAAATCTTCCGGTCGTTCCCAGACGGAAATACGCGACGAGGGATTGTAGAAAAAGACCCGACCATCGCCCGTCCATACGACGCACCTTTTTTCATTTTTAATTTGATAAAAAAAAACGAACGAAAATCAATTTGAGAAAAAATCTGACCGTACAATTGTTTATTCGATTATTTAAACGCAAAGGTATTGAAACTTTCGTGAATATATGTGAATATCTTTTTCATCGATTACTCGATGCGTCAAAAAATAAAATAATCAAAATCTATCGTGACTTTACCATGGAGTACCGGGCACCGGAGTGCTGGAAACCGGACGGGATTTGTCCTGCGGTTTCGCAGCTTCCTTCGGAGCTCCTTCCTCTTTCTTAGATTTTGCGTTTTCCGCCTCTTTTGAATTTTCTTTGGTATCGTTACCGCTCTCCGACTGTTGTTTCTCCTGTTTCGTCGTATCCTGAGCCCCGGAGTTCGACGGTGTCGACAAAACTGGCACGACAGCGGCGGCAGCAGCTGCCTCTTCGTTCTTTTGTCGCAGAGCTACTTTTGCATCTGTCGGAATTCCAAAAGTCATGACAAATGTTAATCTCATGAAAACAAACGTTATTCGCCGTACATATGCAAACCACGAAAATTATTGAATAATTATTATGTATCTAGGAATTACTATCGTTTTTCTCAAATCCATACTTTCAAGATCCTTCAAAGCCTGAGGTTTTTCCCAAACGGATTCACCGGCCTTGCTGTTGTAATAATAAAGCCTTCCGTCAGGAGCTCGATGCTCGGTCCAGAGCATCGCTGCGGCGACAAGATCAGCGTCGAGTTGAGCGAGAATCGCGGGATCCTCCACCGGTGTCTGAGTCGGCATGACACCATGAGGCATTTGAGGCATTCCTGAAAAAAAAACGCCATTTATTCATGTTCGCACGAGTGTAAAACAAAAAAGAACGAATTTATCAACGTTTATCTCGAGGGGAATTTCAACTTTTTTTTATTTTATATTCTTGTTTTACCCCAGTTAGTTTGAGGAGGTCCGTAGCCACCAAACGGTTGAAAACCTGGTGGTGGCATTCCGAAAGGAGCACTGCTGAAAGGCGCGGACATGGGTCCTCCAAATTGATTTGGCATTCGATGTTGCATTGGCATCATGTTCGGTGGAGGCTGCATCATATTTGTCGTATTCACCGGCGTTTGCGTATTAACCGGTGGCGTGCTCGCGACAGTCGCCGGAACGGTTCCTAAAAACAACGATGCGTTCGAAAGACTTTTTTTTGTCACAATTTAACAGAGATGCTGGTCGTCGCGTCATTAGTCTTCAAAAAAATACCCCACAGGGGAGGGTAAGAAAATTCGTCAGACGAGTAGCATGAAATCGAACGAAAGATAGCGATAAAAGCGGAAATAAACGTCGGCAAGAGACATTTTTCAAACGCGATAATCGAGAGCCGCGAAAATCCATGTTTCAGACGTTAAGATCTGTAAAACGAATGAAAATCGTAAGAGACATTATTTTGACTCTTTACCGTTCGTCTGAGCAACTTCGGCTGGTGCTTGCTGAGCGACATCCGAGGTCGTGGTCGTGTCGTTGAGCAGTGGTGGTGGTCCCGTACCGGGTGGAGCTGTACTCATTTGACTCATCGGATCCGAAGCGTTGCCTGGCGACTGTTGTTCGCTTGCCGTCGTCACGGCTCTGTTATTCTCGTTTATCGGTTGCTGCTGCGGTTGCTGCTGTTGCTGCTGTGATTGGCCCGCCGATGAAACGGGATTCGTCGATGTTGTCGACGTCGTAACGCCTGCATTCTGCTTCGTTGCGCCGTGCACCAACTGCTCCAGCTGTACGACCATTTCATTCCGATGAATTTTCGTTCGCTTTCCCCCCCCCCCGTTTATCGACATTTTTCAATATACGAATCGAGGAAAAAAAATCATCCAAATGCCAATGTAGAAAATTTTCTGTGGAATATTCGACTACAAAACTATCGTGAAAATTATTTATTGAACAAAAATGGAAAACCATGTCATAGTAACGATGAAATTGTCTCTGATTGAAAAAAATTTGAATTTGTTATAAAAATATTTAACACGAGTATATATATATATATTCATATTCAGAAAGGATTACGGGAGATCTTTCATTGTTTTCTAACGTACCTGATCTTGAACCATGACTTTCACGTTTGGTCCCTCGGGCTTCGTCCACGTTGTTTCTCTAGATCGAATATTGTAATAATAAGACTTGCCATCGGTGGTCTTTGTTTCGACCCATACTTCGCCGTTAAGATCCAGACCTGGAATGTTTGCTTGCTGCTGGGCCTGTTGCTGCTGCTGTTGTTGCTGCTGCGCTTGCTGTCCCGGAATCTTTGTGAAAAGACAAGGGAAAAACATCTGTCAAGCCGAGGCTCCTAAACGACTTTGTATTTTTCAATTTTTTACAAAATGAGTTCTTTCCTTCAGCGATGTTGCGAAAATGTATCCTATACTGTATGCGAACGTGATAGTGGATTTTTTTCAAGTTGCAACTTAATTTTTTTTAACCTATACATATGAATATTGTTTTGAAAAAAATCGTACATTATTCATGCCATGTGGACCGATCCCAGGCGGTCCATAAGGCGCCGGTCCTCCGCCCATTGGTCCGTTCATCATGTGAGGTGGAGGCTGGAATATTTGAGAAAAAATTGTATTCCATCAGCCGCAAACGCAACATCCGGAAAAATGGAACATATATTTCCGAGATATCCATCTCGCTCGAAGATATCCGTGACTTAACGAACGTCAAGAAATTCCCGCTTCATCTTGCTACAGATTCAATTCTTTAAAAACGTTTTTGCGATATGTGCTTTCAGCATTTCGGTCAATTATTTGTTAACAACAAATCTTTGTCCGTGTGATCTTTTTGTTTATCGGTAATTGACAGCTAATTTGTACAGCGATGGTTGACGGTTTCCCTAAAAACAAACTTGATTACCATTCCCGGTGGTCCCATGAGATTGGGAGGTCCCATAAGGTTCGGAGGTCCCATGGGTCCCCAGCTGGGGTCAAAGGGCGGCGGTCCGCGAAACCTTGGACCGGCTCCCCCTGGTGGACAGTTTGCTCTGGGGGGGCCGTCGAACGGATAACCGTTGTTTGCTCCGCGGAACATCGGCCCTCTCGGACCGAAACCTCCTCTGCCGCGGAAGCGCGGAGGGCCCCCTCGCATGGAATAATCGTAGCCGCGACTGCGGAATACACTCAAAAATATTAATTAATTGTTAATATCATGAACACGCCAGGTTTTCGATGGAGAAAAAACAGTTGTGGAAACAAATGTTATTTTCTTAATTATCGACGACCGATGTAGAACCTTTTTACGGAGAATGTGACGCTAGGGCCAACGGACACTGTACATCTGGTGGAAAAAATGAATAATCAAAGAAAAAACAGGTTTTTTTCGTTACCCAAATCCGCCTCTTCCACGAGGCATGAAATGTCTGTAATCTTCACTGCTGTCGTAGCTGTAATCGTTCTCGGTATCGTCCATTGGCTCGTCATTATGCTCAGCCTGCTGCTGGGGCTGTTCGGTGGTCGCAGTTGTGTTTTCCACAACCGGTGCCGTTTGTTGTTCGCTCGTAACTTCCATTGCTTCGGAGGATTAAAAAAAAAGAAAAAAAGAGGCTTCTCGTCTCGGTCTTTCTCTCTCTCTCACCCAAACGCCGTTCGCCGCCACGATCGGTTCTCACTTTTCGCGTCTCTCCCGCTGAATGTACGTCGAACAACGCGTCGGCTATTTATCGTTTTGAACGTAAAATAAATTTCATGATATTCGCGTGTGTTATTATATCATATTATACATATGTATCGTTCCGATTTCTCTCTTGCTCTTATACACACGGCACAATAAAAACGACAATCGAGAAACGGGTACGAGAAAATAATGCGCCCCCCATGAAACAAGAACAGCCTCGTCAACATAACAAGGTTTGCCAACATGATGGAAAAGAAAAATTATTCATCGAGCACTGTGAATTTGTCTCCCGGATTTTTTTCCTTCCTCGGAAACATTTTTCATTTCATGTGATTGCTGTACTAATAGTCTAAAAAATATGTTGAAAATTAACGAGCAATTTTTTGGTAATTCGCCGATCAACTAGAAAAACAAGTTTAGAAAAAGGGCGTGAGGTACGAGCGGAGCCAAGTTCGCATTTCACGGCTCAAAAAAACCGGAAATCCGTTTCCAATCCCAATTTTTTGTTATTCTAACAAAATCAAAGCGATTATTACGAATATCCCCAAAAATATGTATTGTTGTTTCTTGAATACGTTATGAAAATTAGATATTGTACAAAGTTATAACAATTAGTTCGATTGTGCGATTGAACTTGGTCACGACGACGAGTATCACCATCCACCTATGAAAACTTGAAAAAACGTAATAAGTTCGCGCGCTCACCAACAGATGGCGCAAGCTTGCTTTTCGCAGGAAATTTCGGCGGGAGAGCACAGCGAATGGTTTTTCCCAAATGGCAGTGTCGAATATTATGATATTATACTCGATGCAATAAAAAGTCGTTCGAAGCAAAAGTACACAAAAATATCTTACTCTCTTTGGGTATTTTAACGATCTGAAAAAATGGTTATTGTGAAAGAAGATGACGCAGAGTCGCAGCTCATTCAATCCGAAGACGGTAAACCTCCGACTTTCGTGCGTACAAGCGTCGAATACAAAGATTACTCGTCGCGATTTCGCGAAAATGTAACTGACTTTTCAAAACAATTTGCTCACATGTACGCCTGCAGACTCGCCGAGTTGCGGCAGGTTTTGATCGAAAACGCTGAAAAAAAGTGGGGTAACAACATTTTCACCAATCTCAATATCCTTACTTTATCGTACCATTATTCGCATCCGTACTCGAAATGCTCCAAAATTCAATACAGAAATCTGTCGTTGTAGAGAGTGTGCCGATTGTAAAATTAGCCGACTTGGAACATCAAAAAGACGATCGTTGCGTCATTATCGGCACGCTGTACAAGCATCAACAATGGAAACCATCGATACTGCGGGAACTTTCCGAAGAAACTGCGGAACTGGTTACAGCTCCGAAGGACGACTATTGCGACGAAAAGGATCAGCCGTTTCTCGAAGACGAGATGTTGAGGATAAAATTGGTTGGAGATAAACTCAACATCGACGAGATTATTACGGGCGTCGTTTGCGCGATTTTGGGTTACAAAACAGAATCGGGCACTTTCGATGTAAGCGTTATCATCGGATCCTATTGAATAATTATTAATTATCGGTTAACGGTAATCAATTTATACTCTCGATTATTAGCGTTATCGGCTGAGCTACGAATGGGCCAGATAAATTATTTCGAATGTGCCGAAAATTTTGTGCCGATCAAATTAATGAGTTTCCCAAAATTTTCAAACTCAGATGGAAGACTGGTGTTTCGCAGGCTGTCCGGCAAAGTCGCTCCCGACGAGTTCTTCGTCAAAGGGAAAGCTCGTTCTTGTTTCTACTCTTGATTCGATGAATCACTCCGACTCCTTATCCACGAGTCTTCTCGCCGAGTGGATTAACGGAATGGCAGGAAATATCGCGTGCCAGTCGGAACAAGCGAGCATCGTCCGTATAGTGATCGCCGGAAACAGCGTTTCTTCCACTACGTTTACCAAATCTGAGCAAGACTTTTTGACCAACAACGTCGAGAATAAAGAGTCCCTCGCTGAAATATCCGAGGCTATCGAAAAGTTGGATAATTGGCTGGATGAAATTCTTGGGCAGTGTTTCGTTACTCTCATGCCCGGCGAGCACGATCCCACCAATTTTATGCTGCCTCAGAAACCATTGCATCGTTTCATGCTTCGAAAATCTTGCAGGTACGATTTTTCGGTGAATATCGGTTAGCGTCTGATTCTGCGGTCTTTCAGTTGCGAAGAAACACGGGACAATCAATCGCATTGAATGAAAAAAAGACAGAAGAAAAAGCGTGTATCGTAGCGTTTACGAAAAACGGAAGTGGGCTTGATGTCTGCTCCCTCGCAGATCAGATATTCATTCCACATTTGTAAATGAGAAAATGGCTTTTTTCGCAATTTTGTGATAAAGGAAAACTTTTTCGTACTAGTTGAGAAATTAAACATTTTCCGTGCGCGAAACAAGCATCAAAGTCAAACTTACGGGACAAAACTTGCAAAAAAACTGATGCGTTTTTCGAAACACTCAATTTTTTCGATTCGCTACATTCCGCTCTGTAAGCATCATACGTATTATCGATTTCAATGGGAATACCGTCGAATTTTGCAGATACGCGAGTTTTCAAGGAGCGAGCAATCCTTGGGTCGGAAAAGTCGGCGGTCGCGTGATCGCAGGCTCGAGCGGACAGCCGATAGAGGATATCGCGAGGGTTTGCGGCAGTAAGAACAAATCGACGCCCCTCGAGTGGCTCGAAAAAACGCTAATTTGGCGGCATTTCTGTCCAACCGCACCGGATACGTTACCATCGCATCCTTACTACGAAAAAGATTTGTTCATCATCCAAGAATGTCCGGATATATATTTCGTCAGCAACGCAGAGCGTTTCGAGACGAAGCTCTGGAAAGGTGAATCCCTATAGTTCCAATATCAGTAATATTTCCACGCGAAAACATTTTTTTTTTTCGGTTCAGAAAAAAAAACCTAAAATTGGACTTCATTCTTTCCTTCGATGATTAAAATTCGTCAAAAAGATGCGTAATTCTTTGTTGTCTCGCGTTAATCACTCTGCGAATAATGAACATGTCGGTAAATTCGTTTTTCTCTTTAAATTAAACGCAGATTACTTTCATGGATGGAAAAGACCTATTTTTTTTTCCTCGCGGAGATCTCTATAATCGAAAGCTCGTGTAACGGGCATTCGACTGAATAATCTTTTTACCTCCGTTACAGGCGACAGCGGCCAAATTGTGAGGTTGATATGCGTGCCTAAATTTTCGACGACGAGAAGCGCCGTTCTCGTCGATCTCGAGACTCTCGATACCGAGACAATATCCTTCGGATCAAGTTGATCCTGACGCAAATTTCCATTCAGTTCCTCGTTCGCGTCGCATTATCAACGTTCGTATACAATTTCCTAATCTCGATCCAAGGCCCACGACGCAGGAACGCGTCCCATTCGCGCTGGGCGGTCGAAACAAAAAAAAAGAGCCAAGGACCGAGCAAAGTCCTCGGAGACCAGAAAAAAAAACAGAAAAAAAGCAAAGATACTTGAAACTTGGCACGTTCTCGTTTTTTTTATTCCAATTTCGTTGCTCGAAATTCTCCAATTTATCTGTAACCGAATTCATTTTACAATTATAAATAACAAGTTTCGTCTCTGTTTGTACAAAATGATCGAAAAAAAAAGTCACACGCATCTTTGAGTTCAACGTTTCGAGTTCCTCGAGACTCCTCGATCAACGGGGGAGGGGTTTTGAGGGGTTGGGGGATAAATTTACGACGTAAAGTAGATGGAAAGAATGAAAAAAAAAAGAAGAAAGAAAGTTGAACATTTAAAACACAAATTGTATGAAAAGATGGAAAAATAGAATACATGTGAAAGTACGGATAAATTCTAACACTTTGGCCCGTTCGATGAAGTAATTCTACGGTGATAAAAATATTGATAATGATAAAAAGAGTAGCAGTAAAAAAAAAGAAAAGAAATTATTTCCCGCGAGGAGGATAATTTGACGCAACTGCAAAACACAAAAATTGACACTATATTACACGTAGCACTTATTTCTCGCTGTTGCTTGGATTTTTTTTTTCTTCTCATTTTTACATCGATTTATTGTTCCATCGGTTTATTTTTCGCACTCTTTTTCTCTCTCTCTGTCTCTCTTTCTGCTTGCTTCGCGACTCGTGGATTACCGAGGTAAAGGCCAATCCGCAATGAAGTTATAAAATTTATATTTATAATACACTTTACAGATTCGTAATACTATTAACTTAAGGTGCATGTCACATTACCCACAGGTATATATAACAATTGACAGGTAGCATCCGCATACGTAGTAACGCTTTTTTCATTTGTATCTTCATGTTGTCGCTGTTGTCGGCTTGCTTGCTTCTCACGTTTCTCTTCTTCGTTATCAATCGATTAATAATGTTAATACCGTCAACGACGTTGTCCGCGCGAACGTAAAAATCTTGCGATTCCTTTCGTTTAACGATAAACAACGAGAGCGACGAGCATCGCGATGAAACAACACTCATAACAAGTACCAGTAGTATTATTACAGAGAGACGATGAATTATCGTTATGATTATTACCATTATAATTATTATCGCAACGATGAATATTCTTCTCTCCTATCTCTTGGCCGTCGGTCGAATTCTTTCCTTCTCGGTGTCACGATCGTCGGCTACCGTCCATTCGGGATCGTTCGGATCCTCGCCCTCTACGTCGCAGCACGCCGACTCGGTCGAATCCGATTCCGGCGATTCGATCTCGGCTTCCTGGAGAACGCGAATTTTCAGATATCCTCATCATTTTCCATCGTTCGTTCCATCGGTTTTTCATTCAACGCTAACGGACGAAAACCAACTTACGTCTTCGATCTTGTCTTCGTCTCGGGCGCTGATGGATCCGGTCGATGCCTGCCAGTGTCCGTCCGGCATGGCTTCGAGCATTTTGTAATAAATCTCCTCGGAGAGGGGAAATATACGCGGATCGTACGGTGGTACCTGAATTTCGGATCTTCGTTATTATTTGCACTATCGTCATACTCTCCGAGCGCAGTCGTGGTTATTCTTATTTTCGGAATTTTGAGAAAAATTATATGCAAGATCACAGATCGAATGATCGAATTAAAGGGGAAAATTGAATGAGAAAAAAAAGTGACTTTTGTGTTCTCAGTGAAGTTTGTCAAATTATCGGTGATTGGTTTTTTTTAAGGTTAAATTTTTCGGAAAAAATCTGAATGTTTGAATTACTTCGTGTTCATCCTCGGAGAAGGACATTCCCATGTCCTCCTTGCCGAGTCTCGTTGTCGAAATCGTTCTCCTTCGTATGGCATTTTGCAACGACGAACCCCTTTGATTTTCCAGACTCTGGCTCTGCTGCTGATCCATCTCCTGGGCGACACAGGACGGTGTCGCCGGTGGCGACGTTATCGGCGACGTGACATCGCCACCGAAATCGCTAGTGTGTGGCGACATCGGATCTACGAAAGAAACAACGAGATTCAAATGCGTCAAATCGAAAAATAAAAATTACACTCCAAGGTAAAAAAACGTTTAACGCGCTGGGTGCCAATAATATCGATTCGGTCGATAGAATTTTAATAAAAATTCGATCAAAGTTGGGCGAAATATACGGTATTTATGCTAAGGTAAATATTATCCCACAAAAATAAATATATATCCACAGTCGAACTTTGATTACATTCGGAGGAATATTCTTTTTTAAGAATCGAATTGTTATCGCCCAAAGTCTCCAAATATGTTCAACTTTTTTGGTTTATCGTATGTTTTTCATGAGATTAATGAATTTCATAGTCTACGTGCGAATGAAACATTACGAGGATTGTAATAATAATCACCTGGAGTATTAGCCCCGCTGTCCGCGCGACTGTCTGCTCGTCGACTCTGCCGAATACGTCCCTGATGGGGCGTATTAACGTAAGTCATGAATCGTTTGTTTTCCTCGCGTTCGCTTCGCTCGTGTCTCATAGCGATAGCGTCGTCGGAAACATCTTCGACCTTTTGTTTTCAACAGAGAAAATCGTCATGTAAACACGAATAAAGACGACTGTTGTCGCGATGATAAATGGAAAGATGATACTACTGGGCGTATCGTTATGTTATTTGGCTTACATCGCTGTCTTGACTAGGCCCGTGCATGACGCCGTTTTTCACGTCTATCCTCTCAGTCTCCTCGCAAAGCCTCCACCTGTGATCGCGAAGGAAAAAAAAACCGCACACACGTATGATACAATGATACAATTCACCGAATTGCGAAAAAAAAGACGAAAATATCGCGAATAATGCTCACTTTGGTGTCAGTATTTCCTTGTACTGTAATTTCTCGAGTCTCGTCGAAGCAGCAACGCTGTACGGTATGACGATATTGTCAATGTCGTATGAATTCTGTTTTAGCCGCCTGTGAGAGAACCGAGATACAAGATTATCGCGTGAATTTGTGAGGGGAAAAAAACCCGGGTAAATTAACGTCAAAAACGTTTTTCTCGTACTGAGGAGTAAGTCTACATTTAAACGCCTTCTCGAAGACGAATTGAGCCTGCGATCCCGGCGAATATTCGTTTCAGTGAAAATTGAGATAGAAAGCCGAGGCGCGAAAGACGGAATTGCGCTCACGGAAGATTTTCGAAATCCCGATGGACCGAGACAGAGTATCGTTGGAAAAAAAAGTCAAGTCAATTACCCGTGAGAATTCGATGTTTTTTCTTTACTCAAATTCTTCTCAACGATAGCAGTCGTCGCGTGATGCTGTTGCAACGGTGAAGGCACTGGTGACGAGTGTTTGCTCGAGCTCGAGAGGGCGCTGATGTCGTCATCCTCCTCCGGCTGCTGTTGAGGTGGCAATTTCGCAGCTCTTTTTCTCGCGCTGATCGCACCGCCCTGGCCGTGAACTCGTCCGTGACTCGAACGTTCTCTTTTACCCTTAAGCATCTTCCTCTTGATCCCTTGGTCGGAAAAAGAATGACAGATTTTATCGTGAAAACGGCGAAAATTTTGTCATCGGAGACTTTGAATTTGTCGTTTCTCGTTCAGAGTTCAACGTAACGTACTGGCTGTGAGAATGCTCGAGGAAGATTTCTTTATTCTCGACGTATACTTGGATCTATGCTCCGGTTGCATTTGCAGCTGTTGCTGCTGCTGCTGCTGCTGCTGTTTTTTGCTTCTTCTCTCGGCTCCGCTCTCCTTATCTTTGATCCGCGGCATACGAAGATTTCCCCGCAACATCTTTTGTTGCCATTCGACGGATCTCATGATCGCCTCGAAATGCGTCCCGTGAACGATATCTGGGAAAATTGAGAAATCGACGTGTTTTGTCATTTTGCTGGACGGGTAAAACGAAAATTTGACAAAGCAAACGCGATGAAAATCATCATACGGATCCGCCGAGCGATGCGACGGAAAATATTTTACCGAAAAAAAGAAGGCAAGAAATATTGAGTCGGAAAATCGACGAATGATTAAACCACGAAACTGTGGTTTTCCGTGCGATTGATCAATCCTCTGCTTCTCATTTTCTGAATTCTATTTTTATTTCATTTTCATTTGGACTTGGATGAATTGTGCGATTGCAAAAATACCCCTCAAAATTAACGACAAAGAAATTGACGTCGTGATTCAGTCGCCTCAAGGTTTTGCGCCAAATTTATTTTTTATTCCCAGCATTCCGCGATGTATCGGAATTTCTTGGCAATTTTGTGAATTATGACACTCGTAAAAAAAGCCCGTAACTCGAACTTGTTCGTGCATGATTTATATTTGGTGGTTCATCAAATATTCAGCCAGCAAATAGGTCTGAATTCGATTACGAAAGTTGGACAAAGTTTCACGACCTTACTCGTTTGGATTCTCGAAAAAACTCCACGTGCGTCTTACGATTTTTATTTTCCATCGAGGCTCGCTGAATCGTTCGACTGTCCCAATAATCGAATTATTTTTCGAGAAAAAATTGTTTTCCTTAATAAGAAATTCATTTCACCCGGAAGTTGGAAGGTAAATTGATCGATTCGTAGCTTCGGAATAAAGATTCAATTTTCATCTCCGTGCTTATCTTCAAAAATTGACGCTACACTCCATCGCCACAAATTTCTACATAACGAGCTTGTTCCCAAAGTCAATTATCGCGAAAATAGCGACAAAAATGACTATGCAAAGGTCGAATCGTTCGACTGTCCCAATAATCGAATTATTTTTCGAGAAAAAATTGTTTTCCTCAATAAGAAATTCATTTCACCCGGAAGTTGGAAGGTAAATTGATCGATTCGTAGCTTCGGAATAAAGATTCAATTTTCATCTCCGTGCTTATCTTCAAAAATTGACGCTACACTCCATCGCCACAAATTTCTACATAACGAGCTTTTTCCCAAAGTCAATTATCGCGAAAATAGCGACAAAAATGACTATGCAAAGGTCGAATCGTTCGACTGTCCCAATAATCAAATTATTTTTCGAGAAAAAATTGTTTTCCTCAATAAGAAATTCATTTCACCCGGAAGTTGGAAGGTAAATTGATCGATTCGTAGCTTCGGAATAAAGATTCAATTTTCATCTCCGTGCTTATCTTCAAAAATTGACGCTACACTCCATCGCCACAAATTTCTACATAACGAGCTTGTTCCCAAAGTCAATTATCGCGAAAATAGCGACAAAAATGACTATGCAAAGGTCGAATCGTTCGACTGTCCCAATAATCAAATTATTTTTCGAGAAAGAATTGTTTTCCTCAATAAGAAATTCATTTCACCCGGAAGTTGGAAGGTAAATTGATCGATTCGCAGCTTCGGAATAAAGATTCAATTTTCATCTCCGTGCTTATCTTCAAAAATTGACGCTACACTCCATCGCCACAAATTTCTACATAACGAGCTTGTTCCCAAAGTCAATTATCGCGAAAATAGCGACAAAAATGACTATGCAAAGGTCGAATGAGAGAGAAAAATTCGTAAATTACCATCCGGGGAGGAGAGAACGGGATGAAAGCTCGGATCGACTCTCGCGATTCTCTCCGGCACCGATAAAAATTCTATAGGTTCTTGAGGTTGCCTCGGATCCCTCCGTCCTGTGCAGAGTGCGCAGGCTGGCAAAACGTGATCACAGTCGCAACGAACCGTCGACGATTTAGCAGCTCTCTTCGACAATTCGTGAAGTCTTTCCACTTGCAACAATTTACGTTTACGGTAAATTCCCCACAAGAATGGTCGCGTACGACTAGCCATTGGTTCGCCAACGTCCGTCGAGTTGCAGCGTCCCGTCGAGCCGGGCAACACACCACTGTAGCCATTGACAGTCTCGGAATTTTCGAGCACAACGAGGCCCTTCGTCGATCGAACCTGACGCTGCAAGTCATTGTGCTGACGTATGCGATACTCCAAATCGGAAATCTGCGCTTGTAACCATGTCCAGCGGGACGCCACGCCCGCGCGATCCTGAGCGTAACGCCAACTCGCTCGTTTCGAGCTGATCACAAAAAAGAAAAAAAAAAGGGGAAATAAAATTAGCGAATTTTCGTCTCGTTTTTTTTCTGATCGAGGCAAAACTTGATCTTGATCCTGATCTTGATGATATCGGTACGGGCGGAAACACCTCTGTTAGATAAGAATGTAATTTTGGTAATGTGACTTTGGGGAAAATAATCTGGTGGAAATTCATTACGAATAATGGGAAATAAAAATTCGTACTGAAATTATCCTGTTGTACGTACATGGCTCCCTTTCACGCTTTAAATTAGTTTTTACGTTTTTCATTTCTATTTTTTGCGAGTTATGAATGTTATACTTGAAAAAACATCCGACGTTACTAACGGCGATGAAATCTGCGCTCTAATTTTTTCTACCTCGCAATTACGATGGAGACTTTGAGGCAAACGAATGACGTTAATATTTGATGAAGAAACGTAATAAATTCCCGAAGCCGGACCAAAATATTGTATATTCGGTCAACGAGAATTCGGTGCTTTAATTAAAATACGAAGTTTCAAGTTCAATCGCGGTCTCTTTCGGTCCACGACGTTTTATCACCAACGAAACGAAAGATTTGTCTGTATTGCGCGTAAAGAAATGCACACGGGGAAAAAAACGACAGTGAAAAATCGTCAAAGTTGTTTTCTCGCGGAAAAAGCTGCCTAATGCTCAAACTGAGTCATCGCCGGTCTGGCGATGATGCAACAATGTGCCACGAGTGCGAAATGACGCGTAATCGCGAGGAAAGTCGATCAAACTCTTTTATCAGATTACGGAACGTATTTTGATTTCGGTATCGCGAGACGACAATTCAGAACTTTTGGACTCATCGCTGAAGCTCCTTTTTTTGTACAAATAAAAAATCGTCTATTCCAAACGCGATTTTTTCCCCATAATTGTCGTTTCGTTCTTCATTCGTCGCACCTCGGAAAAATGAAAACGCGCACAAAAACGCGTCGCGATTATGAGGACCAAAAACGAATCGACATTGCGTACTTTCGTCGCTTTCGAGCGTAGCAATCTCGGAAATTATTCAACACCGACAAAACGATTCAAAGGGAATGCAAGGAGAATTGCAAAAAAAATGCCGCGACTTTGGGTTTGAAAAATGTCGATGAAAGATCATCGAGGTTCAAAGAAAATTCAACAAACGCTAAATTCGTTGAGAAATAAAAGCTTGATACAAGGATTATTTGTTTCTCACGTTCATCCTTCGCAACTCACATGGGAAGTGTCTGTTGATGCGGATTATTAAAAGTCTGCATTTCGTCGCAGCTTTCGCCGCCAGAGCTCGAAGCCGTACAATCCGAATCGAGATCGTTCTCAATAATCTCAAGCTGTTTCGCAAGATTACCAGCAACGTTTTCAATCTCCGTACCGTCAAGATTCATCTGCGGATTGGCGAAATTTCCGATTCTCGCGGTGGTCAACAAGTTTCCGCTGGACCGTTCGTTCGCCGCGCCCGAAATCGCGGAATTGTCCCGCGAGCCAGCGCCGAAATAACGGCAAACGTTTCTCTGTCTGTTCGTGACGCTGTTGCTCTGTACGGCGCAGGATTTTTCAATTTTGGCGATAAAATCGCTGAGACTCCCGCCGATATCCTGATTGTAACTTCTCGTCGTATTGTTCGTTCCCATGTTGGTGATCTCTTGAAAAAAATACTTTTTAACGCTGTGATGCGCGAGCTCGAGCACGCCGGTGGTTTCCTCGGCGACGTGTCGCCCGAGCAGCCTCGCCTGCAGCTTTCGCAATCTCCGCAACAAAAATGCGCAGCGTCTCTCGCTCTCGTGCTGCCTGTGCTCCGAGTTCTCCTGCATCGTTCGCAGATCAACGGCCGTCCGCTGCTGCTGTCCCGCATCCTGCTCGACGTTCTCCATATTGACGATATTGATGTTGTCGGTGCAAAGGCTGCTCATGACGTCGACGTCGACGTCGTTCAGATAGTCCCTCTCGAAGGAGGAGAAAGTCTCGGATATGGGAAATATCTCGTTCTGCGACGGCTCGGTCGACGAATTCTCGTTGGCTATCGAGCCGACCGATTCGGCGCCTTCCATCGATTTTATCACCTGCAATATCTCCTCGACGTTCTGGCCGATGTCGTTGACGACACCACCGATCCCGCTCATCTCCTCCGAGGGCAGATCGTCCGTGGTGAAAGTTCCGACGATTCGATCAACGTCGAGATGATCCTCGTCCTTGTCGTCGATCTCGACGACCGACGACAAATCCGTGTTAACGATCGAGCCCAGTGTATTAACGATCCTCGGTTCCAAGTCCGTTGAATTACCCATGACAATGTCCTCGTTGAAGCGTCGGATCGATGACGTCGCCGTTGATGTTTTGACAAAACCCATTTCCTCGGTCCGTTGACCAGCGGTGGAATCGCTGCTCATTATAGAAAATCGATTCTCCAGCGGGCTTTTCGCCTCGTCAGCGTCGAAACAATCTCTCCTCGTCGTTGTCGTCGTCGTCGTCGTCGTCGTCGTTCTTCCACTTCCGATCGACGCTTGAGGAATTGACTTTTCTCTCGTTTTCACGCCTCTGATATCTTCCGTGACAAAGAAGGAGCTCTTTGCGAATGACGAGGAGCAGGAGGAGGAGGATGATGATGATGACGAGGATGACGATGACGACGACGACGATGTGATATTGCGCTTTTTTGGGACGTTATCACCGACTTCGTCAACCTCGTCGTCTACGTCGACTTCCCTTATGGCAGCGGCAACGGCAGCAGCTGCGACGATCAAATCAGCTTCCGTGCCGACAACCTCGTTCTCGTTGCGATACGTCGAGAGGCTATCGAGACCGTTGCTGTATTTCGACGAATTGATGACATCACGAATAAGCTCCTTTGATATGCCGCGCAGGCACTGATCGTCGATCTTCGAGGGCTGTACGCTCGCTGAAACGACGAACTTTGCCAGGACCTCGCGATTCTGGCAGACCTGAATAAGCCAAGAGAAACAAATCGTCAAATGGACATCGGAATCGAATGATGAACAATCGAACGAATAATGCAAGCAATTTTTCATACAAGGTTTCGAAATGAGCCGCGTTCGGTAATTTTCTTTTATCCATACTTGAATCAAATCGTCAAACGGACATCGGAATCGAATGATGAACAATCGAACGAATAATGCAAGCCGTTTTTTATACAAGGTTTCGAAATAAGCCGCGTTCGGTAATTTTGTTTTATCGATACTCGAATCAAATGGTCAAACGGACATCGGAATCGAATGATGAACAATCGAACAAAAAATGCAAGCCGTTTTTCATACAAGATTTCGAAATGAGCCGCGTTCGGCAATTTTGGTTTATCGATACTCGAATCAAATGGTCAAACGGACATCGGAATCGAATGATGAACAATCGAACGAATAATGCAAGCAATTTTTCATACAAGGTTTCGAAATGAGCCGCGTTCGGTAATTTTCTTTTATCCATACTTGAATCAAATCGTCAAACGGACATCGGAATCGAATGATGAACAATCGAACGAATAATGCAAGCCGTTTTTTATACAAGGTTTCGAAATAAGCCGCGTTCGGTAATTTTGTTTTATCGATACTCGAATCAAATGGTCAAACGGACATCGGAATCGAATGATGAACAATCGAACAAAAAATGCAAGCCGTTTTTCATACAAGATTTCGAAATGAGCCGCGTTCGGCAATTTTGGTTTATCGATACTCGAATCAAATGGTCAAACGGACATCGGAATCGAATGATGAACAATCGAACGAATAATGCAAGCAATTTTTCATACAAGGTTTCGAAATGAGCCGCGTTCGGTAATTTTGTTTTATCCATACTCGAATCAAATCGACAAACGGACATCGGAATCGAATGATGAACAATCGAACAAAAAATGCAAGCCGTTTTTCATACAAGGTTTCGAAATGAGCCGCGTTCGGCAATTTTGGTTTATCGATACTCGAATCAAATCGTTAAACGGACATCGGAATCGAATGATGAACAATCGAACAAAAAATGCAAGCCATTTCTCATACAAGGTTTCGAAATGAGTCGCGTTCGGCAATTTTGGTTTATCGATACTCGAATCAAATCGACAAACGGACATCGGAATCGAATGATGAACAATCGAACAAAAAATGCAAGCCGTTTTTCATACAAGGGTTCGGAATGAGCCGCGTTAGGCATTTTTGTTTTATCGATACTCGAATCAATGGAAAACGCATTAAGAGCGCTATAAAAATCGTATTTGGTAACGACGTTGAGATATTTATAAATATTGTTACGAAGTCTATGTCGATTATCGACTGGGATATTGAATAAGGATGATGAAGTTTTTCGTCATTTACGATCGAAGAATTTGTAACTCTTGAAAAAAAAGAAAAAGAAATTATAAGGAAAAATGTATTTTCATCGTGCTCCAACGATTGCAAACTTCAACGTCATACTTATTTGAGAAAAAAGCCTGAAAGCGAAAGCAATTTTCGTATTATTCTTGCACAATTTTTGTGCTTGTGAAATTTTTCGAATTTCAATCAATATTTTATAGACCCGCGCGTATTGCCAATGTATATACATGTTTAATGACTGCAATACGGTCTGAAAATCAGAGTGAATGAAAATTGTCGAACGTACGTGAATTAATTCTGCGATTCTTCATCTACAAAGGCTGTATTATAGTCGCCGAGTTTCAAGGCCTTTGGCAGACCAGTTTTATAAGCTTTCGAATAGTTCTCAAAGTTGCGAGAAAAATCGTCTCATGTTACAAAGTCTGAAATGACGTTCACGTTTGCATCGTCGGTCCACAATGAAGATACGAATTTTCGATAGTTACTTTTTTCCCCCAGTGATTCGTACACTATATAGCATGGAGAATTTCATAATGAAGAAAAAAGGCACCGAAAATATCACGCCATAACGGCAATAAAAAAACTTTGATACATCCTCAACATCATTCAGGACGATGCTGAAGTTTCCACGAAAAAAAAACGATAATTTTTCTCATTGAATAAAAGCATTTTGCATTTTATTTCCGTGTATATTTTCGTAATCGCGAAAGTTATGAACCCTGAATTACGAAAAACTGAAAGTCGTATAAATTTGCGAAAAAAAAACAATTACACGAATTTACACAATTTCGTGTCTCCAAACTTTGGCAATTTTCTTTCGTCATATTTTCGGTTGTTCAACAATTTTTTTATTCTCACGCGCGAAAATATACCAGAGAAGTAACGCGCGACATTTTTGCAATTGCAAAATTGATGATTGAAAAAAGAATCACGTGTCAAAAATGAGAGATTTTTTTTTCTTATTCCGTAACAATTTCAGAAAAGCTCGTTTGTAATTTTACGCGTTATCATCGCAGATTATTTTTACCATCGTATATTCGACTAAAAAGAAAAACAAAATCGTGCTTCCATTCGAACCAAAAATTGTCACAATTACGTTTGGCAATTTTCGGTAATCACATTTTTGGACCTTTTTCATTTTCAAAATACTACCATAAAATGGTAGTCCGCCTCATTGACGACCGAGCAACGATGGAAACCTACGATCGTCGCGTCTGAACGATGCAAATTTCAAAACTTCAAAAGTTCAAAATTTCAAAATTTCAGCGATTTCTCTGGATTAATCATAGATTCGAGATGAGTGGCTGAAAATCAATGTTTACCTGGGCAGCCTGTTCAGCGGAGAGAAATCCACCAGCCGGCAAAGGGTTTAGCAAATTTTCGGGCTTTTGTGGACCGCTTTCCGTCAGAGCAGGGGCCATCACTGCCACTGACGACGCAGGTGCTGCTGCCTCGACATCCAGAGGCAACAACCCGCCGTCACCGCTACGCCCACAGCTGCGCTGCTCAGGCGCCGTGCTCACTCCCATTCATCCATCGTCCACCCTCTCGCCCTTCCTTCTTCCTTTCCCCTTGACGATAGGGTCAAAATAAAAAAGACAAAAAAAAAGCAGAATAGCAATAACAGCGAAGATAAACGTGTATTATCCTTCGATCTTCTTCTCCCTTCGTTGATCGAGAAAAAAAAGAGGTATCCTTCGGATCTATCAAACGAATTGGTAGTCGGTATCGAGGAAAGCGCGGCGCGAAGGACTCTCTCGTCGTTCGGTGTCCTTGGACGGAAAATCTGAAAAAGAGAAGAATAAATAAGCCAAATTAGTTACAACCTGATTTTCCTATTCAGATTGCAAAAATAAGAGAATTATTCGTCGGAATAATAATTTCTCATTCACAGAGAAAATCGTGGGATTTTGCAAGAGGAAAAATCAAGCGTTACGCGCGTTTTAGGAGCAATTTTTTGTATCCTGGAACGTCGCGTTTTTTGTCAAAAAAATTCTCAACGAATATCGCTCAAATGTTATGATACTTTGTTTACGGAAATGAGACTCATTTGACGACTCCGATTTTCGAATTTTAGAAACGTAAAAGGTGAAAAGAAAACATTGTGGGAAAAAAAATCGCGAATTTTAACGTAGGAAAACAACAATTTTTCTGTGCGCCGAAGGTAGATACGACGTAATTACGATTTCGAAGTTTGCATCGTTGAATTTTCGTTGAATTTTACATCTCTCTTCACGAGTGTCATAATTTCGGAAAAACTGCTCAAAGATTTCGTGAGATCGTGTAATATCAACGATACAAAAAAAAGTCAATCGTACATTTCGTTGGATCGCAACGATGCAAACTTCAAAATCATACGATCTTGAAGTTTGCGTCGCTGGACCTCAACGGAAAATCGATGTTTCTCGGCGTTTTACATTGAATTTTCCTGAATTTTCATTGCATTTTCCATCTCTCTTCACGAGTGTCATAATTTCGGAAAAACTGCTCAAAGATTTCGCGAGATCGTGTAATATCAACGATACAAAAAAAAGTCAATCGTACATTTCGTTGGATCGCAACGATGCAAACTTCAAAATCATACGATCTTGAAGTTTGCGTCGCTGGACCTCAACGGAAAATCGATGTTTCTCGGCGTTTTACATTGAATTTTCCTGAATTTTCGTTGAATTTTCCATCTCTCTTCACGAGGGTCATAATTTCGGAAAAACTGCTCAAAGATTTCGCGAGATCGTGTAATATCAACGATACAAAAAAAGTCAATCGTACAAAAAAAAGTAAAATCGTAAAATCATACGTAATTGAACTTGAAAAAAAAATGTGGTATCGCTATTGAAACGATGAACGAAGGATCCTGCCGCGTATGGAAAAGAAATTGATTTTATTCGGACTCGAGAAAAAAGAAGCAACTCGTGTGTTAGTTGAATAATGCATTTATCGACCTCGCGAACGAAATTCTCATCTCAAAGAACATGACGAAACTGTACACGGAGACGGTCAACTGTCCGCTGCGAAACTCTACACCGCGTTCATCTCGGCATGACGGAGAAATACGCGCGTAAAACTTTTTATCGGACGAGACAAAACTGTACGCTGGTTCTCGCCTGAACGCGGCAGAATCGTACAGGCTGCCCCAGAATTGAATATCGCTAATTAAACAATGCTGAAGAGTTCGCATCGTCGCGGCTCAACGGAAATACGAATTTTCTCGATTTTTCACATTCAATTTTTCTCATTTTCCCCGGCATTTTTACTCTCACTGTTTTTGTACAACTATATTGCTCATAATTCAAGTGGATCATTAAAAACTCGATTTATCGTACACGCGTTTGACTCCAACGATGCAAACTCGAGAATCATTCGAGTTGTCGGTGGAGCTTGATTTTCGATCCGACGATCTTCCACCCAGATATTTATTGTTGCAATTCAGCCGATAGAACGCTCACAGCGCGCGCGTCCGATCAGCTGGGACTGAATAATTAACAACTCATCGAGATTTGGTGGTGGAAAAAAGTACCAGAGTACTTTTCGTCTCGAAATTTCGTGGCGAATGCATCTTTGCATTATCGTTTCCACCCAGATATTTATTGTTGCAATTTAGCCGATAGAACGCTCAAAGCGCGCGCGGCCGATCAGCTGGGACTGAATAATTAACAACTCATCGAGATTTGGTGGTACAAAAAAGTACCAGAGTACTTTTCGTCTGGAAATCTCGCGGCGAATGCAACTTTGCATTATCGTTTCCACCCAGATATTTATTGTTGCAATTTAGCTGATAGAACGCTCACAGCGCGCGCGTTCGATCGGCTGGGACTGAATAATTAACAACTCATCGAGATTTGGTGGTAGAAAAAAGTACCAGAGTACTTTTCGTCTGGAAATCTCGCGGCGAATGCGACTTTGCATTATCGTTTCCACCCAGATATTTATTGTTGCAATTCAGCCGATAGAACGCTCAAAATGCGCGCGTCCGATCAGCTGGGACTGAATAATTAACAACTCATCGAGATTTGGTGGTACAAAAAAGTACCAGAGTACTTTTCGTCTTGAAATTTCGTGGCGAATGCGACTTTGCGTTATCGTTTCCACCCATATATTTATTGTTGCAATTCAGCCGATAGAACGCTCAAAGCGCGCGCGTCCGATCAGCTGGGACTGAATAATTAACAACTCATCGAGATTTGGTGGTGGAAAAAAGTACCAGAGTACTTTTCGTCTCGAAATTTCGTGGCGAATGCGACTTTGCGTTATCGTTTCCACCCATATATTTATTGTTGCAATTCAGCCGATAGAACGCTCAAAGCGCGCGCGTCCGATCAGCTGGGACTGAATAATTAACAACTCATCGAGATTTGGTGGTGGAAAAAAGTACCAGAGTACTTTTCGTCTGGAAATCTCGCGGCGAATGCGACTTTGCATTATCGTTTCCACCCAGATATTTATTGTTGCAATTTAGCCGATAGAACGCTCAAAGCGCGCGCGGCCGATCAGCTGGGACTGAATAATTAACAACTCATCGAGATTTGGTGGTACAAAAAAGTACCAGAGTACTTTTCGTCTGGAAATCTCGCGGCGAATGCAACTTTGCATTATCGTTTCCACCCAGATATTTATTGTTGCAATTTAGCTGATAGAACGCTCACAGCGCGCGCGTTCGATCGGCTGGGACTGAATAATTAACAACTCATCGAGATTTGGTGGTAGAAAAAAGTACCAGAGTACTTTTCGTCTGGAAATCTCGCGGCGAATGCGACTTTGCATTATCGTTTCCACCCAGATATTTATTGTTGCAATTCAGCCGATAGAACGCTCAAAATGCGCGCGTCCGATCAGCTGGGACTGAATAATTAACAACTCATCGAGATTTGGTGGTACAAAAAAGTACCAGAGTACTTTTCGTCTGAAAATCTCGCGGCGAATGCGACTTTGCATTATCGTTTCCACCCAGATATTTATTGTTGCAATTCAGCCGATAGAACGCTCACAGCGCGCGCGTCCGATCAGCTGGGACTGAATAATTAACAACTCATCGAGATTTGGTGGTAGAAAAAAGTACCAGAGTACTTTTCGTCTGAAAATCTCGCGGTGAATGCGACTTTGCGTTTTCGGCATCGAGCTCCAAAGCGTCCTGCATACGCGACTCACACGCGCGTTCGTCATTTCTGTACAAACGCCGCGGTCTTCAGCCGACACACTTCATTACTGTCCAGTTGACGAGGTTCGAGAGTGTAACTCTATGATGATTAAAATTGAAGCCCGCAGTGCAATAAATTTAAGTTTGGGGCGGGGCGGGCGGGGGGGGGGGGGGGGGAGTAAGTTTCGGAATTCACCTAAATACGTGAAAAACGGTGCGAAACGTCTGTATTTTTTGAAATGGGTCAATGTTTAAAAAAAGTGCATTTTTAGCAACGTTTTGCGCCATGTTTGTGCGTTCTTCTTATCCCGATGTATCCCAAAGTATTTTTTGAAACTTCGATTTCATTGAATGTGAAAAAATAAAGACGAGCAGAAATAAAATTGCGGAAACGAAATCGATTTTTCGTTAAATTCAGAGTGCATTTGAGTGCTTTGGATTTCGAAAAATAAATTCAATTGGAACGAGGAAATTGTATACAGAAAATTCGAATTTCCCGTGTGTTCCAACGATGCAAAAGCTTTTGCCGTTGTATCGAGGCATCGAAAATTGCGAAAGGTTCTTCATGAAAGAGCAATTTTTTTTGTTCGACGGGTAAATGACGATTCAGGAAGACTTTTTGAGATACGTCAGTTTCGAAACAGCGACAGGAAAAAAGTTCGCAAGAATTCGCGGATAAGATATGTATTTCGACCCCGGAAGTTGAGCGAACAAATCAAATAAATAACAAAGACAACAAATAAACGAACAATGGATGGTTTTGAAGCGTGCATCGACGAAACGCAAAGGAATTTCGATTTTTTTCGTCATTTTTCAATTTCCAATTGTTTTTCAAATTAATCGTGCACGACTTTTTCCATATTTCCGGCTTTGTAAACTTGACGATTTCAAAAATAGAGTGGTAAATAATCGTGAAATTCAGTGAGTCATAAAACGGTCAATAATCAACGGGGTCTGTCGTTGAACGATCCAAACTCGATCGAAGTCTCCTTTTGTTTAGTTTCGTCAGACCTGTTTACAACAGCTTTTGCAGGGACGACGCGGGTTCCCCGCCCCTCGAGGAGGGACAGACGCTGATTATCACGTAAGGGTTTTCCAGAATTATGCATATCATCTGCGACGCAGATGGTCAATCATGGACGCTCGACTCTATTCTTCATTGTACTAAATCGCTCGGATATAAAAGCTAAAGACAAGAAAAATCCTCGTTACGGTGTCCTCTCGACGTACCTGCTGGGAAAGGCCCGAATTAGCGGCCTTCGGCTTTGGAATTCTGATTTTGGATTCTGAGAGAAGGCATTTTTGGTGCGAGACGAACGAAAGTCAAAAACAATGCGAAAAAATCGTCTCTCAAGGTTTCTGCACTCGGGAATAGAATTGAAAATAAAAGTCGACTCGTTCTTCGTCGAAAGGCCCGAATTGGCGGCCTTCGGCTTTGGAATTCTGATTTTGGATTCTGAGAGAAGGCATTTTTGGTGCGAGACGAACGAAAGTCAAAAACAATGCGAAAAAATCGTCTCTCAAGGTTTCCGCACTCGGGAATAGAATTGAAAATAAAAGTCGACTCGTTCTTCATCGAAAGGCCCGAATTGGCGGCCTTCGGCTTTGGAATTCTGATTTTGGATTCTGAAAAAAGGCATTTTTGGTGCGAGACGAACGAGAGTCAAAAACAATGCGAAAAAATCGTCTCTCAAGGTTTCCGCACTCGGGAATAGAATTGAAAATAAAAGTCGACTCGTTCTTCATCGAAAGGCCCGAATTGGCGGCCTTCGGTTTTGGAATTCTGATTTTGGATTCTGAAAAAAGGCATTTTTGGTGCGAGACGAACGAAAGTCAAAAACAATGCGAAAAAATCGTCTCTCAAGGTTTCCGCACTCGGGAATAGAATTGAAAATAAAAGTCGACTCGTTCTTCGTCGAAAGGCCCGAATTGGCGGTCTTCGGCTTTGGAATTCTGATTTTGGATTCTGAGAGAAGGCATTTTTGGCGCGAGACGAACGAAAGTCAAAAACAATGCGAAAAAATCGTCTCTCAAGGTTTCCGCACTCGGGAATAGAATTGAAAATAAAAGTCGACTCGTTCTTCGTCGAAAGGCCCGAATTGGCGGCCTTCGGTTTTGGAATTCTGATTTTGGATTCTGAGAGAAGGCATTTTTGGTGCGAGACGAACGAGAGTCAAAAACAATGCGAAAAAATCGTCTCTCAAGGTTTTCCGCACTCGGGAATAGAATTGAAAATAAAAGTCGACTCGTTCTTCGTCGAAAGGCCCGAATTGGCGGCCTTCGGCTTTGGAATTCTGATTTTGGATTCTGGGAGAAGGCATTTTTGGCGCGAGACGAACGAGAGTCAAAAACAATGCGAAAAAATCGTCTCTCAAGGTTTCCGCACTCGGGAATAGAATTGAAAATAAAAGTCGACTCGTTCTTCGTCGAAAGGCCCGAATTGGCGGCCTTCGGTTTTGGAATTCTGATTTTGGATTCTGAGAGAAGGCATTTTTGGTGCGAGACGAACGAGAGTCAAAAGCAATGCGAAAAAATCGTCTCTCAAGGTTTTCCGCACTCGGGAATAGAATTGAAAATAAAAATCCACTCGTTCTTCATCGAAAGGCCAATGTAAAAAAAAAGAGAGTGGAAAAAAATCGTACGATTCTCTTCTTTCCACACTTAAATATCGAACGAGTCGATAAGAGAACACTCTGCATTACGATTAGTTACCGACTGTACGCGTACGATTTTATCTTCAGGTTTTGCATCATATCCGTTCCGAGCGCTTTGAATTTGTCAAATCCGTCGCTTCGAAACGAGTAATGCCAAACAGTCGACCGCGTATTTACATTTTTTGAACATTTTTATCATTTTGAGGGAAGAAGGAATAGCGATTTCGTTTTGCATTTGTCTCTCTCGAGTCGGAGATAAATTGTAGCCCGCGGCGGAGAATCGTCGCACAGCCTGCCGGGTCTTATTTCGACCGAAAATACGACACATCTTAGAAATTGATTTATTCGAAAGCCTGTGAGGTTATGTTCATCCAATACGCTTCTCGATGCAGCTGACTTTAGTTTCCATTCAATTTTTCTACACATTCGAAACTCTTCGATCCAACGCGATATTTCGTGCTTGTTTTGTCGAAAACTTCACGTTTTTTACGACAGTAAAGTTTCCGTTGTTGTATTTTTGGAAAATCAACGATCAACGTGATATTTTATCGTATTTTTTTTATCGTTATCTTTCCACCTCTTTCTCGTCCGCTTTCTCCGCCTCTCATTCCATGCCGCCTAAAAGAGGCATATAAGACAAACTCGAGGACGAATTGGGATGTAAAAAATGGTAAAAAAATCGTACTTTCGTCGCGCTTCAAAATCATCGTTTTTCCCTATGCACCCTGTGGTTTATCGATCGAGTAACGTAGAACGCAGCGCACGGTATTGCGAACTGAGACGCGTACGCTTTTGAATATGTTCCGTACGATCGTAAAAATGTGGACAGAATCCGACGACGCTTGTTCGTACGGGGAACGCAACGAAAATACGAAATTTTCCATCTTTACTTTTGTACCGCATTTTCGTAGTATCGGACAGCTTGAATTCCGCACAAATGCCGGCGTGATATTGATTTCAGGGAAACGTTGCTTCTGCCTTCGACGCGTTGGAACGAAGCAAACTTCAACATCATCGAAACTCTGTCCAATTATTCATGAACGTTTCGTGCGCAATCAATTGGTCGCCCGTTCCATCTGAATTTGAAAATTCAAAATAACGAACGGCCATTTTGCGCACGCTTCGAAGGTCAACCACCAGATGGTTGAATCCCCAATTTCGTTGCGTTTTTTTCAACGGACGATTGTCGGACGAATATTACGAGATTTGTGTAAAATAAAAAAAAAAAAGTATCGGGAACGTCAATGAAAATTTGTGACGAAAATAGATAATTGATTGACGGAGGATAAGAGTCAGATCGAAGTCCACGCAGTCTCTGTGCGCTCGGGGAGTGCCGGTGAATCAGAGTGGGGTTAGAAAACGGTGCGGTTGAGGTTAGGTTGGAAAAGAGTGGGAAATTTCGTTCTCTCTCTCTCTCTCTCTTACTCTTTTTTGGGTTTACAAAATTGGATCGACAATTTCGAGTATTTAGCAGTGCTATAAAAAATGAAAAAAAAAAAACAGAATTGATTTTAAGTAAATTTAATTTCAATCGAAAAAAAACGTTGAATGCATATTTAGAAAGCGTTTTTTTTACGATTGAAATAAATGCTTTTGTTTTTGTAGCATGTATATGTTTCGATTTATGAAATATCGTCGGGTGACCTTGAAAAATGTTGTTCGAGAAGGAGATTGAGAAAATTCGACCACAAAATATTGCCGTCTGGAAGAATGAATAATTTCCTGTTTCAATGATGAAAAATGATTTTCCGACGATTCATCACAAAGATGGTTATTAAATTGATTGATGGACCACGTGGTTCCGAGTAAAATTGTCGACGGCGTCGTTATTCGCAAAATTTCTCGAAACTTTACGCATCGTTTTTTCGATTTCGAACGAGAATTCAAAAAATCTTTTCGAATGACCCACCTGTTGGTGTTCAGAGTTTGTGTCTTCGAACACTTTCATGTATCTCGTGTCGCGATTTTTTTCTCGTATTACACGGTGACTAGAATCGTCGTGGAATGAAATTTTTCATCGCGATTTTACCGCCATCTTGGAAGGGCATCGAAAATTGAGCGGAATTGCGTCTGATTAACGCACGAAAATGAGACGATTCAGATACGATATTAAAAGTGTTGTGAAAACGAATTAGAAACAAAACAAAAATGACAAATCGTAATAACGTTGAATTACATGTTTTTTTTGCTTTTTTTTCGCATATTTTGCCACGATATCTACAATGGCCAATTTGTCGCGCAATAGCGACAATAAAAAAGACAATACAATTATACGTTCGTTGCGTTTTAATGACGTGAGTTTCGTCATAAACCGTTCCGATACGAATAAAATTATATGTGCATCAATAAAAGTCCATACGTTGTACTATTCTTGGACAAAAATACGGTAAAAGAGGAATAACAGCTTCAAAAAAGTGGTTGAAAGACAAATATCGAATTGGTAAGAAAAGAAATTTACGTGGAAAAAAAAGTAAACCGTATTCTATAAGGGATAGCAAGACCACGCGGATCTCGGTAGTAAGGATCGCGAGAGACGCAGTCGGTAGTTTTTACTAACGCGCATGCGCACGAGGCGAAAAGACTCACACGAATGCGCGAGCCACGGAGCGAGCGAGAGAGAGAGAAAAAGTGTCGCGCTCGTTCGCGCGGTGTGTGACGCATCACCACGTGATTCGATCACGATGCTGTTTTATCGCGTTTAATCGTTAATTTAAACAATATCGCGAGACACGCGGTTACAACTTCATCGAAAATCAGCGATTAAACGAAAATCATGAGTCCTCTTCTTTTGTTCATCGTGATTCAGATTCGTCGAGTTTGAAAGGAGGGGGAAAAATGTATTGAAACACGGCGCCATCTTTCTCGTATCTTTGGAAACGTTTCCAGAGCGTTTGCGAGACACGCGGTAAGTTTTATCAGTAAAATCCTCGGTGCTCGTTTCGTACGTACGTATTCGCAACGTAGGACTTTACATCGTCAAAACTCGTTGCATAATGACGCGCTGCTGAGAAATCCGGCTAGCGGTGTCGGGCGTGCGAAAGAACGTGTGCGCGCGCGCGCGCCCACGGGAAGCCGCCGACGTCGAAAGAGAAACACACGCGTATGCCTGTATACAAAGGAAACTTTCATTTTTTTCTCCCTTCATTTGACTTCCTTGTTACGATTGTTCCAAGATTATGGATAAATTGGCGGTGGAACACGGAAAAACTTGTTTCAATGACACGTTCGAGTACTTGATTGTCAAAACGACGAAACTGGAAAAAAACCCTAGTGTAATTGAAGGACTATGGGAATTATCGATTTCCAACAATTACGATTTCAAACGGTTATGAACAAACGTGCCAGTGGGACGTTCGTCTAACAAACTGCCACAAAGAAAACTGTTATCCAGCAGTACTTGCAATGAAAATGGTTCATTTGTTCGAATGCACGGAGATTCAAAAAATTTCAACTTTTTTCAGACTTTCTCGCGTTCAAAAAGCCCCCAGCGTTGAACACGAGATATTTCAAAATAATGATTTTTTGAAAAATCTAATTTGAAAAAATTAATTTAAACGTTTTCTTAATCGCAAGTTGTTGACAACTTTTTGATACTGTTGTTATTCGCGGTCAACGTCCTCGGGTTCTTCGAAAATTCCAATTCTTTTTTTCCGATTTTTCTATCGCTCAAAGTTTGCATCGTGCTGAAGTGCAACGCGAAAATAGAAATTAGATTTATTTATGGTCGGTATCGCGCGTCTATATTTGCGAATGTTATTCCGGTCGAACGGTTCGTGACACCCAAAGGTATGCGGAAAAAACTCGATGCTCATTGAAACATTTGAATAAAGGAATTGTGAAAAAAAAATCATTATTTCGACGCAGCAACGTCATATTTCGACTGTAAATTTGCGAAACACACGAACGATGTTAAAACGTGACTACGAAGACTAAATCGCGATTAGCCGTTCAATTTGTAATGTCGGAGTGCAACGAAAGTACGTTTTGAATGTGAAATAAACATCTAAAAATATACGTGAATAGTGCGAATATTTGTATCTGTTTTGTTTTACCACAAATGCAAAATTTCAATATTATGTAAAAATGTCTGTTAACTGGCTCATTCGACCGTTATCACGTAAAACGCGTGCCTTTGTATCTATGTATAACGTATTTGTACATAAAGAATAATCGAGGGAAAAGGAGAGAGAGAGAGACAGTGGGTCATGTGCATCAAGGTTCGTCCATCGAATGTTGCAAATTGCGTTAAAAAAATCTTTCCTCAACAGAATGTCGCAGATTTCGTATTATTTACTCCCGAAATCCTTTTTAGAATCCCAAATGTTTCTTTTCCTTCCCACCACGTCATCTTTGCTGCTTTTTTCTTCTGTTTCTTTCACCATCTTTCTCTCTCTCTCTCTCTCTCTCTCTCTTAGTTTCCGAATCCTTGTCGCTGTCGTCATTTTTTCTCCCCGTACTACGTGAACGAATGTTCTTTCTCCGTCGTACCAATAGACACTCCAATCGTCGGTCTGCTGTCCCCGCACCCCTTGGCCGCTCGGCGTCGACTACAGCGCCGCGCTCTTTTCTTCCCGTCGCAGTTGCCGCAACCAGCTCGACAGAAACGGCAAGCAGGGGAGGGAGAAAAAAGAGCGAGAGAGCGAGCGAAAGGGAGCGAAGGGAGAAAAGAGAGAGAGAGAGACGACCACCTTAGCGGTGTCTCTCCCGGCCTGTCGCGTCACGCTTTAGTCGTTCACTAAGCACGATTTGTGAATAATCGACAAGAATACGAAACAACCAAACGGAATAAAGCCGACGCTGCATTAGACGAAAAGATGATGCAAAATTTGCGTTCTCTCTTTCTCATCGATAAAAAAAAACGTTATTAATGTATATGCCCGTATATATATTTGAATGCATCACTGGCTACCGGTGTATGCTTGCGCGCGCGCGCGCGCGCATCGAGTGTGTATATATTCACACCGGTCGAAAGTACACGAAACAGACGACGATGCTCTGCCGCTTAGTCTGAACTCGAGAAGAAAAAAAAAATCATCAAACACGCGCACTGAATTTTCGTCGAGCACGTGAAAAAAAAGCAAAGAAAAAACATACGTGATATTTACTCTCTTACAGCGACGAAGAAGAACCTCTTACCTATTTTTTCAGCAAAATCATTGAATTCGGTCGCCCGAAAAGCTGACAAATCGATGAGGCTTTTTCCCTTATTTTTTCCAGTCTCTGGTAAAGGAGATATAAATTTCCGACCGAGATTACGTATTACAGGATGTATAATGATATATCCGTCACACCCAGGTCTTCTGACGAGAAAAACACGCGCTCGTAGAGCCTCGCACCGCCACTACACAATAAAAAAAAAACCCGACAGAAAGAGGAAAAAAAAGAAATAAATCTCTTTCGAACAATTTTGTCGGAGAGGGTATTAAAACCCAAATTTTCTCGATCACTATCACTTATTTTCTGCTAATCCCACTTATCGTGAACTAAACACACGCGCACATACTCGCATAAGCGCAAGGTACACTAATCACTTTTTGCGTATGATTTACAGACGCATACACACATACACACACACACATATATATATATATGTATATATATTTTTCAATTCTTCACTTTTCGATCGCGACGCTCCGTTCGCACGGAGAGAGAGAACACTCGTTGAACTCAAAGCTCTCTTGACGCAGTCCCGTAGCGTACTGGCCCGCGCCGCCTTCTCCGCGCTCCTTGATTCGCCTCTCCTCCACCCGCGCGCACGCTCGGCGATTTCGTTTCTCCCTTTCTCTCGCTCACTCGCACTTTCGCCGATAGCTGGCGCTCTCGCTCGCCCGAGGCAGTTATGGGCGGCTCTTCTCTTTCCTCTTTGTTTCTTTTTTTATCTCCCTCTCTCTTTCTTCGTCCCTCTTTACACGCTACGCCGTCTACGCAGGCTTTTTTTTCCCTTCCGTTTGTTCGCGCACACACTCGGGATCCCGAATAGGGCGAAAGAACGTGGGTCACCACGGACGCGCACAATCTCGTTTACACTTTTTTTTTCTTTCCTCTTCCAATACCCGTTGAGCACTAATCTTCGTACTCGTTTCGATCGTTCAGACGCCACATTCCCAGTAAAATTTTCAATCTTATAGTCCGCAAATTGTGTATAGCTTCCTTTTCAACTTGCAACGAAGAGAACAGAGAGGGGAAGGCAGGAAATGAGAACGGCGATATTTTTTTGTCTTTTTTTTCCTGCGTATTATGTAGGCAGACAACGCCAAGAGCACACACTTGGGAGGATTCCCCAACGACGGGTTAACAAAAAAAAAAGGATCCTGATATGAGCAACGTCACGCGTAATTTCACAACAGGGCGTCAATCACTAACGTGAATAGTACAATGCGCGGTCTCGAAGCTACTTTATCAATAAATATTTCGTCGGTAGTTTTGTCTCTCTTGTTACACGATTAGCTACGCGAAAACTCTTTCCATCACTTCGCCCATCGCTCAACACACGGCTGTGATCGCGCAACGAGCTTATCAGCCAATGAGCGCGTGGCCCGGCCAGCCGGATGTGGCTTCAGGTACGTTGAAAGCCAATAGAATCACTGCGTTGAGTTCACGAGCATGCTGCCTGGTTTGCAATTTCTTTTGTTGTGTGGAGAGATATTCTATATCTACCTTATCGACCTTCGGTAATTTACGATGAGCGCGCGCGTGAATCTCGTGTCGCTAGCGTATGGCAAGCCCCCCCCCATTCTCGTTTTTCCCGCCACTTTTGAGAAAGGTTTTTATTCATTAGAAGATCCTCCCCGCCGCAAAACGACAACGTGACGCGACGGCGCTATCGATTATTCTGCTTTTCCATGTTCGTCACGCGATATGCGAACCCAAGCCACTCCCCACATCTTACTTTTCCGGTAGTAATGTTTCTACGTCACGAAATATATTGCGAGTAATTCGTCGTCAGATTTTTATTGAATAATTTTAGAAAATACGTTTAAATACATTTTTGCCCGACGATTCGCCGAAGAAAATTGTACATTTGCACTATTTTGGCATTTCACGTAATTTATAACAGAAATTTCCATGAATCTCGTTGAATACTCAGAGAGCTTGTCCAGCTTTGAAAAATATGTAACGATGACGAATCAACGTCATTGGTGCGCGATACTCGAAATAGTTTCGAAAAAAAGATTCGAATTTCTCAGGATGTCACTACCTGCTTACGGGTCGCTTCTCAGTTCCCGTAATGCATGTCGATTCCAACGATGGCGCCACCGTTCACGAGTTTACATTTTGTCAATAATTCCACGCCGTCACACAGCTGTCATAATTTTCATGTTTACGGCAAAAAATGATTTTTTAACGGAAATTTCCGTAGAAAAGTAAGCTTCGAACAAAATGTTAATATCAATACGGAGACTGTGAAACGTTATTTTGAATTTTTTTGTTATTTAAAACGATAATGGAGATTGCCAAATCTCTGTTTAATGTACGGGACCACGAAGGTTATGTTGGCAAAGAGGATCATAACGTAAGTTGAGCGATAAATTCAGAAAAAATTTGCAATGCTTTCCGAGCAACGAATTAAGCAAAACATTGAGAATATTAATTTCGAATAATACAGAAAATTTCATCAAAACTTATCAATAAATTAAAACATTACTTTTATAACAACTCGTCGGAATTTCTTTGTCAAGCGAAAGTGACAGTGTTGATTGTTTCATATATTTCGTATATTCATATATTTGAAAGGACGAACAAATTTGATAGACCCAACGGATCGATTCGATGTGAAATGCCAAGTATTAACTTTTTTTTTTAAATCGAGAATTTTTTGTTTCTTTTGTTATTGATTCGCTTGATATCTTCCATCCGGTTGATTTTTCTTTTTTTCTTATTTTCGATCAGTACAAATGATTTTAGTTTACGAAAATGAAATCGACCCTTTCAGTTTGTTTTTTTTTTTTCTAAAGATTTCTAATATATATTTTACATGTAAATCTTCCTGGATCATTTTGCGGATAATTTAGTTTTCCGTTTTATATCAAATCGGTTCTTGCTAAAAAAAGATTTTTGTTCTCTTGAGCAAAGAAATTCAGTTGGAACGCTCGTATGCTCGATCGACGTACGATCCTGAAAATCAATTTTCATTTTTATTCTCTGGGGAAAAAAAACAGAAAAAACTACAAGCTTTAGCTTCCGAAGATGAATTGGACGCGGAAGTATCGAGTTTGTGCGAGGATCATATATCACCAGCGCCGGGAGGACCTTTCTCCGCGCTCACGCCTTCAATGTGGCCGCAGGATATTCTAGCCAAGCTTAATCAGCCGGACGATCCAAATTCTCAACCGGAATACAGGTGCGGAAAGTAAAAATTGTTCAACGGCAAAAGCGAAACTTGGCGTTACTGAGATTTCATCGACACACGAGATTCCAAGATTTCACGTTTCTCAATCGATAAAAAGATTCTTAAACAGTTTCCTAAAGAATCGCCGTTTTCCTTTCAAATGACCGGAAATCAACTATTTTCCCACTCCCACAGATTCTTTCGAGAATATTCCATCAACATATTAACGAACAACTTTTTGACACTATTAGAATCGAAATTTTCAATGTTTTTGGTATATTTAGCTTTTTTTTAAATTATTCAATCGAAAATTTCAAAATTTTTAAATTCCAGCGAGTAAATTCAATTTTTCGGTATTAAAAACACAATAACAATGGTTTTCATTTCATGGCTCTGTACAGATTCGACGAGTTTGGTTTTCGAGTCGAGGAGGAAGATGGACCGGAGCAGAGTTCGAAAAAATTACTCGGCGTGCCATTCGTGGAAGATCCGCAGCATAGACTGCAATGGGTCGCTCTCATGGAATTCAGTCACAACAAGGAAGTCACTGACGTTTCGCGCCAAACTGCCGATCGTCGTTTACCAAAAACCGATAAATTGCGCGAAATGGTACGTCGAGGGATACCACACTCGCTTCGACCACGCATCTGGATGAGGATGTCAGGTTATTGAAACTAAAATTATCTCAAATTTTTCATAATCGCGAAACGCGAATGCTTTCTTGTGTGAATGATTTTTCATCAACTTTCCATAATTAGCTCGATTTTTAGTTGAAAATCTTTCGTCCGTTTTTGAGAGTGAAATTACCAATAATTAATGCAAATTAATCAAACATATCACAAAAACGAACGTCGATTAACGTTTCACGCTTCGCTACACAAATTTATCTTGTCGCGATGAAAAAAGAACTGTCGGTAAAAAAGGGTTTCCTACGGGAAAGAGAAAATGTGCTAGAAATAATTTGGAAAATTTTTGTACGATTCAGAGAATACCGGTTCGTTTACAGGCGCTGAACAGAAGAAGCAAGCTTCGGAAATGACTTACAAGGATATCGTAAAAGCTTCGAGCAGCGATGCTTTGATGACGAGCAAACAGATCGAGAAAGATCTCTTGAGAACGATGCCAGCGAACGCTTGTTTCAGTCATCTTCACAGTACGGGTATTCCGCGTTTAAGGCGAGTCATGCGAGGACTCGCTTGGCTCTATCCTGACATCGGTTATTGCCAAGGGACGGGTACGATGGCAGCTTCGTTACTTTTGCTTCTCGAAGAGGAAGAAGCGTTTTGGATGATGGCAACTATCGTTGAAGATTTGTTACCGGCTTCCTACTACTCGTCAACTTTGTTAGGTGAATAATAATTTACTCGAAGAAAAAAAAAACGCCGAATTTATATTTAACGCGAATTCGATTTAAAAAATCGCACGGAATATACGAAAGTGCGAAAAAAATCACGGTGTGATAAAAAAAAGGTGCCTCACGCCAACAGGCAAATACTGGCTCGCACTTCCTCGTTTATTCATTTATTAACATGCAATGAAAAAAATTTTCTGAATTACGATACTTTATTAAACCGGAAATAACCGAATATCGTGAATTTCAGGGATTCAAGCGGATCAACGAGTACTGCGAACGTTGATTGCCAATTATCTGCCCGATATTGATCACGTACTCGTGCAACACGACATTGAGCTCAGTTTAATATCTCTCCATTGGTTTCTCACTCTGTTCGCGTCTGTCGTGCACATGAAGATACTCTTGAGAATTTGGGATCTTTTTTTATTCGACGGCTCCATCGTTCTGTTTCAAGTTACTCTGGGAATGCTGAAAATACGAGGTAAATCAGCGTTTTATGAGAACGACGAAGGAATTATTGAAATTATTGTTTTTCTCGATATAAATAAGCAGCGTCGGACATGATAGAGTGTGCACCCCGAATATTCCCACGATTTTGTGAATAAACGGCAACGCTGACGGATAAAATGATCAGAGGCATTTCGTTGCTCGTTAAAGTTGTCGGAAAAAGTGCAAAAAAGCTCAGTTTCGTATGGACAAGGATGCGCCGGTGGTGTGCGCTTTATTGTGTCTCGGAATCGTATTTGTAAAAGAAAAATCATTAATTGCTCGTAGAATCGGAGCTAAAGTTACTGGAAAATTCGGCTCAAATATTCAACGCCCTGTCGGACATTCCCGGTGACATTGACGACGTCGAACAACTGTTCGAAGTCTCCCTCGATCTCGCCGGTTCTTTGAGCGATGTCCTCATCGAGACACATAGACGTCGTCACCTTGCTTATTTAATGGCTGATCAAGGTGGTCTCGTTGGAAATCCGGACGCGTCACCGAATCTACCGAAGCAGCATTTGAACAGACGGCAGATGAAACGCAACAAATCCGTCCTACAGACTTTCCTGTTTGGCGGTGATGACGGTGAAGAAGACGCAAAATCGAAAAATATTCGTCAAACCGGTGAGAAAACACAGTGCCAGAATTGTCGAGTCTTCGAACGTTATTCGTTTTTTTATAGAAAGAAATTAGGCCGAAACATTAGCCGACGATTAGTTATAAATTTATCAGCATTTTATCGTCTTATCAACGATATACCCAAAAAAACTGTACTCCGGGTTATTATATGGGATCTAAAGAAATGAAAAATGTATACGAGTAATCAATATCAATTATAATTGAGATATTATCAGGCGGAATATTTCGATCACGTACAATTGGAACATTCCGCCTGGAAATATTGGCATTAAAGCTATCGGTAAAAAATATGACATTTTGCGTCTCGACGATTCTAATGACGGAGGCGGAGGTACGTGAAAAATCCGCGTGAAGCTGTAGGGACATTGCGCCGTTTTTTTTCATCGAATCTGAAACTCGTGTGATTATTTGTCGACAGAAATCCTCGTGGACCTTCGCGAGACGGTACTCCAAGTGGCCCGTTATTTTGTAAACGTCGATCCGAGTTTGAGTAATTTGTGCACGATTGCCGATTACTCGATGGAGAGTCACTCGAAAGATCACGATAATTACGTAAATGTGTCGAGAACGAGAAAGCGACGGGCCAAAGCTTTGCTGGACTTTGAGAGGCACGACGATGACGAGCTGGGTTTTCGAAAAAACGACATTATCACGATTATAAGTCAGAAGGACGAGCACTGTTGGGTCGGGGAGCTCAATGGTCTGAGAGGTAACGACGTTAACCGCTCCAATGATGCATCCGATGACGTTATATTTGCGTGGGACAAATTTGACGTCGGAGAAAAAAAATATTCGTTCAATTTTCCTTTTGTTTTTTTTTTCAAAGGCTGGTTTCCCGCAAAATTTGTCGAACTCTTGGACGAGAGGAGCAAACAGTACACTTGCGCCGGTGATGACGCTGTGAGCGAAGCGGTGACCGATCTTGTTCGAGGAAGTTTATGTCCAGCTGTAAAAGCTGTTCTCGAGCACGGTATGCGTCGACCATCCTTTCTCGGTGGACCGTGTCATCCCTGGCTATTTATCGAGGAAGCATCGACTCGCGAGGTTGAAAAAGACTTTAATTCCGTCTACAGTCGGCTTGTGCTCTGCAAAACTTACAGGCTCGACGAAGACGGCAAAGTTCTAACGCCCGAAGAGGTGAACTTTTCTCTCCTTCTTTTTTCTCTCTTTCATTTTCTGAGGCAAGCACACTATCGATTCGTTATTCAGTCAAAAATAATGGAGAAACCGCGTCGTGAGCGAATGAAGTTTCAACAAAATATTGACGAAAAAAAATGAATATAATACTTACCAATTATTTAACGATGCAATCCTGCGTTCGATGCCATTGGCAACGTTTGAGTAAAATCTTTTTTTTCATTCGGGGACTCGATCGATATTTGCCATCGAAACTTCGCCAATAAGGAGAGCACTACGGTTTATATTTTTTTCCCACCGTTGAGGAAGAATCGAGTGCAAAAAGTCGATAGAATTATCTCGATTTCGTCAATGTCATTCGAAACTCGAGGAATCTCGCTGTGAATATTGAAAAATTGGGGGAAATCGTGCGTTTTTTTTATGCTTTTACAACAACTGAACGGGAAAAATGCTGAATTAACTCTGAAAATGTTTCAGCTTCTCTATCGCTGTGTTCAAGCGGTGAACCTGACCCATGACAACGCTCATGCACAAATGGACGTAAAATTACGCTCCCTCATCTGTCTCGGGCTCAACGAGCAAGTGTTGCACCTCTGGCTCGAAGTTTTGTGCTCGTGCGTCGAAGTCGTCCAAAAATGGTATTTTGGGCTTAAACCCATTTTATCAATACGGGTTTTCACTATTATAGAGAATCTAGCAATCGGCATGTTTGAAATTTCGATCAACCTGGGCGTGGACAGCTTTCAAAATGAGGACGATTTTTTTAACGAAATTTTTCATAACGTCCTTTTTTTCAAGTACTTCCTCGTCCATCGGCTTTCGGAAAATACTCGATCGACTGGGAAAGTGTAGTTTTTTTTGTTATTGTCATTTTTTGGTAGAAACTTGAGGGATTTCGATAAATCCAAAAACGATTGATTTGAGACCTCCATTTTGTTTCATCAAATTCGTTGCAAATAACTAACGTGCGTCCGGTATGGAATCTCGAGATTCGCTTCACAAATACGAAGCGTTTTGTTTATACAGAAAATTTGATAATTCTACGGCTTGAACATTCGAAATTTTTGAAAAAAGGCTTAAATATTTTTTTCGATTTTCAGGTATCAACCGTGGAGTTTTATAAACAGTCCTGGATGGGTTCAAATCAAGTGTGAGCTCAGGGTTTTGAGTCAATTTGCTTTCAATCTGAATCCCGATTGGGAATTGCCGCCCAGGAAAGAGCATTCGCAACCGCTGAAAGACGGTGTTCGCGACATGCTCGTCAAGCATCATCTTTTCAGTTGGGATTTGTAGGAAAATAATGCTAAAAAAAGGGAGATAGGGAAATATCGGACGATGATTGAAAAAAAACGCGATTTTTGAAGGAAAAAAGAAAGTAGAAGGTATTGTGAAAAAGTGTATACGTTGAGTCTGCCGAATTCGTACATGAAGGAAAAAAACCAGGCGGAGACAGAAAAACCGTAATCTGAACAATAATTTGTAAATATTGATACGCGTTTGATCCGGTGGATATTGTCAGTACCTGCAATGAAAAATGGCTTCCCCTTGTCCGTCGAAAACAAATGTTGTTCCGTTTTATTTTCGCTTATTTTCGAAAAAAAAGCGAGAAGCAACGGTTTGCTTTCTCCTTTTCATCGAAAATAAGAAGAAAAAGAAAACAAGCGGAGTACTCAATATTATAAACTGGAATAAATATTTTCCTAGGTGCCGAGCATCCGTCCTTTAAGTTTGATGTTCCGTACTTGAAGATGAAGAAAAAAAAGTTGACGAATGAGATAATTTTAACGAAGAATCGATACCCGATATACGAGAATAGAAACGAGTGCAGATGGACGTGGCCGTTTTTGATTCCGATATTTACGCAAATCCATAATTCCTCGCTTATGATCACAAAATATTTTTCAAAAACAGTTTTCCTTACAGAGTAGTTAGAATTTTGTACCGCATCGTAGAGAGTTGAACTTTCTACGAAAATTTCTATCTCTACCGTATTATTTTTTCCCCCGCAAAACTCGAATTTGTAAGGCTTTTTGTGACTAATTTCTTCGATCGAATTTTTATTGAATTTTTCTTGCGAGCACTCGTTCCGTAGCAAAAAGATTTATTAATATACATATATATGTGTGCGTACACATACGAACGAAAAAAAGAAACTATCCCGCATGGTATTTATTCAATCAATTTTTACCAAGTTGTACCGATTAAGAAAATAAAATTGATTGATTGATACAACCGTCTACACGAATAAGTTTTATTAAATAAAATAATTAAATTAATCAATGGGATTGATTGAATCTTCCACATGACTCATTTCATTAACTCAATTAATTTACTTTAACTTTACTTTTCATCACATTTTGAATCTTATCAATGTTTTTCTTCCCAAAAAAACAACCTCACGGTTCCAAAATTGAATCAGTGTTGTTCTCGCTACCTCGACTTGTGTTTGATTACAAGACGCGTGCGGAAAGCCAGAGAGTTATCGAAGTTTTTTGATTGCTTAACAACCGACAGAAATAAATTCACGAAATTTGAACAAACTGCTCGAATTAATGAAATTTTTTTCTACAACAATTTTCGGTTAAACTCGAGTCCAAAATCTTTAAATTCAATAATCGAATTTTCCTATCCTCAATTTCGTTTTTCTCCATTCTCAAACGTTTGACTCTCTCTTCAACGTCCTCGTGTAAATCATGCTCTTCCAACGGATCTTGACAATATGCTTTCCTTTCGAAATCCAAATTACAACCGCACTCTCGCTTTTTAATGAGCAAAAAGTGTAGATCCATGACATTTGTCCCCGTTATTCCGGTTTTCAACAAGTCCTTTCCTCTCTTGAATCTCGAATAAAAATTGTAACTGTCGTTATTCATCAGAGCATTTCGAGGCACGATTCTCTCTGCCACGGCAAGTTTTGACGAAATTTCAGCATCCAGTTCAAAAGTGTTTTCATTATTTTTCGAACTTGCTTCCGCGATCACATGTTCATTGGAAATCTTTCTCAATTTTCCCAACAAAAGCTTGACCGTAGGTTCGATCGCCGGATAGCCAAAAGCTCCCGCGGCATCCGTCGGACCATCCTGTCCGTCAGTACCAGCGCTGAGAAAAAGTACATCGTAGTTTGTCAACTGCGGAAACTTTTTCACTCGAGCGAGGAAATCTATGGAAAAACTGAGAGCCAGTTCTTGATTTCTTCCACCACGCCCGTTTCCTCGCACCGTAACTTCAGGCTCTCCACCTCCGATGAGAATAATGCCCTGACTGTCGGGATTCTCCAGAGAGCCGATAATCTCATCCATCTTTTCCTCCGAAGGAAAAATAACTTGATCGCTTTTCATCGAGGCGACAAAATCTTTTCTCTCGATATCTTTGTTCCACGCGCGACAAACGAGACTGGCTATTTCCGCGTAAGACTCGCTAACGGTTCGCACATCTCCAACGATGTCGTTACGCGCTATTATGGGAGTCAAACCTTTTCTCCGCGCTTCCTGACTCGCAGCGTTCATAGCTATAGTGTTATTGCCGATAACAAAGTTATCGACGTGGCGAAATTCTTTGCTCGAGTCTAACAACGTTTTCTCGTCAATCTTCAATTCTTTCTGCGTCAGCAGACTCTTTAAATCCCCGTCAACTTTGTCATGAAGATTGTACTTTCGTAAAATCGACATAACTCGCTCGGGGGATTTTTCGCTGTAAATCGTTGGCCCACTGGCGATGAGATCCATCGGATCGCCTACGATATCCGACAAAATTAGCGTTATAATTTTAGCCGGATGCGCCATTAGCGCTAATCCACCGCCTTTCACCATGGACAATTTTTTTCGCACCGTGTTGAGCTCCTTTATATCGGCACCTGAATTTTGTAATTTTTGGCAGAATCTTAATTTTGTTTCAGACTCTATGATCGGCCTTGGCATGAAAAAAAGAGCAGACCCGCCGCCCGATATCAGAATTATGAGAGTATCTTTTTCGTCCAGACTTTCCGCTAGGTCGATAATGTCGTGACTGGTTATCAAGGTATCTTCGTCGGGTTGATTATCTTTGGAGCTTTCGCGATAAACGATCGGGCCATTAAAATTGGGAAAGCAAGATTTGACTCTGTCCTCTTCGATTCTACGATAATAATTGTTTTTCGAGCCTCGAGGTACGCTGACGATACCTTGCTTCAAACGCTTTCCCAGTTTATTCTCCATCATCGCTGCCATACCCATAACCGCTTTGCCGAAACCAATGAGACTTATATTTTCGTTGAGTTTATAAGTTTTGTCGCGTATTTTCATCTCGTCGCCTACAACGCTCACGCAATTTTCTACGATAGAGGCCGGCTGCACGGCTGCCACGCCGGCATTGAAGATATCCACGAGTTGGATTCTCGATTTTTCCAAATTATCGCTAAGGCTCATTTCCTCGGATTGATTTGCGATTGAACAAAAATTTATGCCACCCCAGGATTTAGGAAACGCGAGGAAACGTAGACTGTAATGATATCGATTAAAAATAAGCGATAAAGAAGCTTTTTGAGGTTACGATATGTGGCATAGTCTTCTTTGCGGTTACAACTTGCCTGGATATTCTTAATGTCCTGCTCATTGGTGTATAGTATTTATTGTGACTTTTAATTTTCTACTGATTGAAATTAGAGGTTATGTCACGTGTTTTGTCCGGCGATAAAAATATGAAACTCGAGTATCAAAGTGCGTTTTGTTACGTTGTGTAATCATAAAATTTGGAGATAAAATGACCGTTTTATTTCTGTCCGATGTAGTTTTCGCGGCAATTCCAAACAAGGATATAATTCGTGATGTGAAAGCGTTTTTTTTAAAAGTGGTCTCTATGGAAAACATTTTGTCCAAAACGGTTTTTTTTCTTATTTTTATACGAATTACACGACGGTGATGACAGATTTCAAGTTCATCAATGCGAGATGATCACAGTACAGTTTCTTTTCTTTTACCTTAGAAACAGCCCCTCTTTTTTCGCCGCAAAAAATTTCATAGACCGTACATGTTGCAAATTAATGAGGATTACGTAAAAACCGAACTAAAAAGCTTTAGTACACCTTGGATTCTGTTATTACTCCAAAAACACTGTTGAACTGTTGTTTGTACTTCGAGCTCCAAGGGGTCTTCGCGGTGGTACAAAATTACGTTTAGCTCTTGCCCGCTCTTGCCGTTGAAAGCGCCACTGTACCACCATGCATCTTTCTCCTCAATCTCAGAAAAACACCTATAAGATATTGCGTAACAAATTGAAAAACGATTCGATTGGCTGTTTTGTGATACAACAGTCGCATCAACACGTCGTATTTACGAACTTTCGCAGTCGTTTTCCCTGCGCCATTCGCATTTCAGTTTGAATAAATCTCAAAAAGTAAACATATAAGTATATAAACTTTTAGTTTTTTTATCAAAAATTCCAATCATTGATGACACAGAAAATCAATCATGAAGAGGATAACGAAATTTGAGAATCTTAAAAAAAGCCGAAATCTAAGATCTACCAAGCAGATCGTCACTGCTGAAGAAGAAAACATCGAGAACAAAGAAGTTTCAAAGTATTTCATTGCCGAGATAATTGAGCCGAAGGTAAACAAAGTGCAAAAACGAAAATCCATCGAGATTAAATACGATGAGGCAAAAAAAGAGAGAAAAAGCAGCGCCAAATGGACTCCGACGAATTGGGAAACGACTCTGAGTCATATAAGAGAAATGCGCAAACATGGTACAGCACCTGTCGATTCTATGGGCTGCGATACTTGCGCGGATCCACGAGCGAGTGCTCCGACGAAAAGATTTCAAACACTCCTCGCTCTTATGCTTAGCAGTCAGACGAAAGATCAAGTAACTCACGCGGCTGTCGAACGCCTCGTAAGTTTTGGCTGTACACCACAAAATTTACTAGACGCGTCGGATGATGTACTCGGCAAGCTGATCTATCCCGTTGGTTTTTGGAAGGTGAGAGAGAATTTTGGAATTGCGTATCACTCTTGTGCAAGCATTTCGGATAATTTTGAAAAACATTAACTCGATGTTTCGACAAACAGCGCAAAGTACAATACATCAAACGAACTTCCGAGATTCTTATCAAAGATTACAACAGCGATATCCCCAGGACATTGGAAGGACTTTGCTCGTTGCCAGGCGTTGGCCCAAAGATGGCGCACTTATGCATGCAAGTCGCTTGGGACGAAACATCCGGAATCGGAGTCGACACTCACGTTCACAGAATATCCAATCGTCTCGGTTGGGTGCAAAAAGAAACAAAAGTTCCTGAAGCGACGAGAAAAGAACTCGAATCGTGGTTGCCTAAGGATCTTTGGAGAGAAGTCAATCATCTACTGGTGGGATTCGGCCAAGAAATATGTTTGCCACGATCGCCGAATTGCAAAGAGTGCCTCAACAGGGCACTTTGTCCTTGGGCAAAAAAAAATGGTAAAGCCTGAAGAAAGAAAAAAAGGGAAGTTTGAAGAAAAAGGCTGAAGAAAAAAACTCCCTCCTGGTACAAAAAAAACAGTATTCTCCCATTATCAAGCGTTACTTGCAACTTGATATGCAAGAAAAAAATTTATTAATATTTATAAAACAACAATTCACTACACGTGTCTTTTTTTCGATTTCTTTTTAATCTTCCCTCGCGAATTTTTCAATAATTTCTCCTGCCTCATTTTCAACTGATTCGATCGTTTCTTATTCTTTTGACGTTCGAGTTTCTGTTTGTGCTGAAACACTTTGCTGCTCGTCACTTGTTTCAGGGCGGCTCTTTTAACAGCGCGAGCGACCTCTTTTTTCGTTTCCGGTTCCTTTTTCGCTTGTTCAGAGGTATCTTTTTCTATGCATTTGACCTTTTTCGTGCTCCTCGCTTTTAGCTCCATTCCTGTTATCTCTTCTCCGACATTATCCGTCTCGTTCTCGGATTCTGAAGTTTTTTCATCCTCGTACACTGGCTTATTAGTTCCTATCCAATTATTACTGTGGGCCAGATCTGCTACGTTCAATTCCAGAATACTCACGGTCCTTTCTTCATCCTCGTATTCCTGCTTGGATAAAAGTTCCTCCAATTCGGGCACATCACGTTGCGATAACAGAGTTTTGTACTTCTCGCGAGCCTGATGAGATCGTACAAGTTAAAGTAGTATTAAAGTTATTTTGGGAAATTTAACACTTTTTCTTTTGAGATTTTCGTAAATTTTCCAGATTTTTAACAAAGAAATTTATCGATAAATTTCTTCCACTTTACTATATGACAAAATGAAAAAAAGAATTTGGCGCCAAACTCACATCCTGCTTGATCCTTTTTTTCTCCTCCTTCAACTTTTTTTCAAGTTCTTCTTGCGCTTTTTTCTTTCGCTGCAATTTTCTCTTATGAAATCCGCCCAAAAATTCGCTATGTAAACAACAAAGTGTTCGACACTCGTAAACAAATAGAACATTACATCGCAACGGATAATAAAAGCAAGTTGTAATTACCGTCGCTTTTTCTCGTCAAACACCAGAGTAATTTTTCTGCGTTTTTTCGGTTTCCCGGGTATGCGATCGACGTTGAACTTTTGTGGATGACCTTTGCCGATTGCACGTGTAGCCATATTTCACGTGTAGGTTATGTTTTGCGTTTGGCAGTTTAGCCTCTCCGGGCGACGCTTGTATACGGTAATGTGTATTAACGTTTTTTTCGGCAAACAATCATTCATCAAACGACTGTAAAAGCACGAAAGATTGCGCCGCAATATAAAAATATAAGTTTGAATATATTTGTCTTTTTGAATGGGCATTACAGAACGCACTCTACAGCATTCTATTTTATTGACTGTTGCATGAACGCGTCTCGAGTGAATGTAGCCGAATGTAGCCAGATGGCGTGGCGCCTTCGAGCGGTGGGGGAAAACTATTCGAAGCGGCTGAGGGCGGGGGCAAGTGTATCGATTTAAATTTGGTTTGTCAGTGTCGTACCGAGGCAGATAGTTAACAGTGGTGCACTGTGAAGTCACCGAGCAAAAAGCACGCGATTTCTAATTTTGTTACTTGTATCAAACATTCGAAACGACAATAAATAGCTGGAATCCTCGAATAATAACCAGTACAAGCAACGTGTGAATAACGCAATAATGTCGAAGAAAATATCAACTGTCGTAAATGAAGCGATAAGCGTCGAAAGTACAGTACCTAAAAGAAGGTATAATAAAGGTCTTTCTTTCGTATCAGCGCTTTGGCTCTTATTCCGCACGTGTGTGGTTTCAGTTTTACGAAAAAGATAAAAAAACGCATGCGGCACGGTAAAAGACAAATGTATAGCGCTCTCTGTATGTAAACATGTAATGACATAGAATTTTGCCGCGTGAGAGAGATATACCATTCATGAAAACGCCACGCCTCTCTCCTGTGGGAAACACTGTGTGACTCATTCGTAAAGATTAAAATTAATAGAACTCATATAATAGCGTGTGTATGAAAGCTGCTAAGCGAGCGCGAATTATGTACCAGCGGGTTTTCTCACGAGGGAACGTACGTAGGCGTTAGAGAGGGTCGAATAAAAAATCGATCTACCGGAGCGCCTCGTGCGCGATTGATACGCGCGCAAGCGAATTTAACACGAAGACGTGAATCAAAAGTTTTATCGTCTCTCTTGGAATAGGGAAAAAGTACACATGTTTGAAACGTCGGGGATTACTTCCAGAATGAGATTGCGAAACGGACTGATATCGTGCGACTGTACTCATTAATTGTAGCCGTCAGAAAACGATCACGTGACAAGTACCGGAAATAGCCGGTTCAAAGGCAGACATTGTCGCTCCACCGTCAATTAATTCAATAAACTTCCCTTTTTTTCTTTCTTTGCAGACAAGAATTGCTCAAGTGGAACGGCTGGGGCTACAAAGATTCCGAATTCAGAGTAAACGACAAGGAAATAATTGAATTTACGGGTAATAGGTGAGGGAAATATATACATGTGGACATAAACACGCGCGGACAGGTTTGTTTCGTTAAATTCCGGGAATTATCGATGGTGGCGCTATTGTCACGCGTGTTGCTGCAAGAACCACTGAAAATATCTGCTCTTACATAAAAGTATTCGAAAACCTATCGTCAGATAACTGTTATAAACGGCGCGTTCGCTATAAATCAGCCTTTTTCGTACAAACTTGACTCACAATAATGATAAAAATTATTATTTACATTCAAAAACTCAATATTACATACATCGATAAATCACCGCACATTCGAAACGCCCTTGTGCTATTCGGTGATGATTGTTGTTTTTTTTCAAAACCGCTAATTCACAATGGACTTTCAATCAATTATTTGCCTAAATCGCAACTCAATTAATTAAATTTTTGCGTTTTTGACGAATTTTCGCGAGTTTCATGTTCGAATTTTTTAAATTTTTCTATAAACTGCTCAACATTTGCAAAACGTTACGTTGAAACCACAAGCGTGTCGACTGTCTTACTTTGCAAGAATGCACTTTGAATCTCGCTAAATCCCGTCTTCTTTGTAATCCTACGGACAAACCATGACTCGAAAGAAAAAAAATCTCGAGCCATCGTTCGAGAATAATTACGCAAAGCTGCGGAGAAAAAAACGCACGAAAGGTCGCAAAATGCATTTTCCATTAGCCCACGAGAGCCAACGCTGTGATACGGCGAGTGTTTGCTCTCTGCAAATACATATTTGCTCCCGCTCTCTTTCCATCCACTCTGATCCGTCGTAATAATTCTTGCATAAACAATTACTTATTTTCTCGCGTACAATCTTGAACATCTCATTTGCATTGATTACTCAAAAGACATTTTTTGTAGATCACTTTGAAATCTTTGAGTTTTTCGTCAAAAATTTTTCTCCAAAATCAACGTTGTAAGATTTATTACAAAAAAAACTTTGCGACTTACAAAGGGAGTGCCAATTGACGCAGGGGAGGGGGGGTGCGACCGTTTATTCGCGCCAAAAGTCTTTTCGACACTACCGTACTCAAAATCGGGCCTTTTCGGAACTTTTCGGTTGAGAATTTTTCGAAAAATCGCTCGTTGCCTCGCAGATATTCGATCGGAAATCAGGAGCTGCCTTACTTCGGGGAATGGGTCAAGGACGTTTTGGGTGTCGATCTATCGAACAGACATCCGTGTCAAGAATCATTGAATCCGATTCCCGAACCGATCTTGTCCTCGGAATTTGTCGAAGCCGTGGAAAAGCGAAAAATCGAGTACTCGACCGATGGGCAGGACCGTTTGTTTCGAGGACACGGTCACACGTTGAGGGAAATGGTGCAATTGAAAAGGAGCAGCTTCGAACGCATTCCTGACATCGTTTTATGGCCAAGTAGGTGTTATTAAAAAAAAAAAAACGCTAATTAACGACATTTCCGAAAACCGGCGTCGTAGAAAAAGAAAAATCTCTGCGATCTTTTTTTACTCTGATTTTCTTTCAATTTTCATTTCATTTTTCCGAATTTTCCGTCGTATCATTTTCATTATCGCAATCGTGCGCGTTCACATATTTTGATAATCCCAAAAATGAAGAATTTCGAGTTTTTTTTTCATTCCAACGATGAAAATTTCGTCGTCGGATACTTCGAATTCTCTTCGCCGACAGAGATTTTTGGAATTTTCGTTTTTTTTTTTGAGTATTTTGATCGTTTTTTTTTTGCCAGCGACGAGTGTGCGAACACGTGCAAACGGTACGCACAATTACGTCGTGCACTCGAACGTTTCTTATCGTCGACGACGATCTTGCACTCACCCGGTTAAACCTTTGAGAATTTTTCACCCGTGAATGCAATAAAATCCAACGCGAGATTGAAGAGAGGAAGGAAGTTTTAGCTAAAACGACGAATCCTTACGAAGCAGCGTGCATATTGACTTTTCATCGTTCGACGATTCATTTTGCCGCATGTGCCTTTCTCTTTTCTTTTTTTCGTGCTCATTCGGAATAAACATCGCATATACGTTAAATTGATCGAGAGAAGAAAGTCTCTGTGAACAGTGACGCAGCGTCACAATCACGGCAAAAACCTTTTTTCAACGATAATTTCGTCGAGTTTGAAGACGACGTAACTCGTGTGATTTTTTCAAAAAAATTCACGTATCCACGTGGTTTTCAACGAAATTGTAAAATATCGACGAGAAACGACCTCGGAGATGAGCCAGAGATTTTTTTCGTCAGCTTTCTCCGTGACGCTGCGAACAAAAAAAAGTACACACTTTAATTGCCAAAAAGTCCAAAAAGATCGTTACAAAACGTGTGTGAATGAAGAATGTACACATTTCTCGTAATTATCATCACCCAAGTTCACCAAAGTCGGGAATAACTTCTATAAACTGCGTTTGTTCGTCAAAATAACAAAAACCGCGATAAATCTGCCACAAACGCAAAAAAAAACAGACTTGTTCGTCCGACGACTTATGGAACCGAAAATCGTTGCGGAATAATGCTGGGTAATTAAACGAAAATCACCGTGCTCCGAAATGTCGATATCTCGTAATTTCTTTCGAATTAATTAATCGGATTTAATAATAAAAAAAACGAGACAAAGAAGTGTCCGCGTTTGATCCACGATTGTTTCAAAGGGGTCGTGTATTTTGTTGAAAAAAAAAGGAACGTCGAATAGAATTTATCGCGACAGGGAGAATTCTCGGTTTTGAAAAATACGGGCAAACGTTTATATCGAATATTTTTGTATCTAATGACGCTAGCGAGCGCGTACGCCTGTTTCATGTTTTACTCAGATAAGCGCTATCGCTTGAATAATTGTTACATAAGAAAAAGTAAAAAGAGGTCGGGGCTTTTCGGGTAAAGTCGCGACTCGACCGAACATTTTCACGAAACTTCGCACTGTGCCGTACGTTCCAACATCGATATTGTTCGTCTGTACAAAAAAAAATCAACAAAGGCTTCGCGCTCTCGAAAAATCCATCGCTTGAATATTCAAAATTGCTTCTTTCATGTTACCGTCACCCGTCGGGACGACAGAATCGTTGATTTTGATTAAAGTTCGCCAGTCAAGGCTGTGCAAACGCACATAAATTATGAATGGAGCAGCGCGCGGTTATTATTGACACGTTTATTTAATTTTGCTTCGCATTCATTGAAGAAAAAAAGAAGAATATCGTGTCTTTGAGCCGAGACGCACAGGAGATCGAAGGATGATCGCTCTGTGCAATCATAGCGGAAATAAGACGGCGCAAGAACGTCACTCGGACTCTCAATGCCGATGCGTTCGCGATACTTCAACTTTTCTAGAAAAAAAAAAAAAATCTCGTCTCTTTGCGCAAATCGATGCATCCACTCTTTTTTAACGAAATTCAAGGTGCAAGATTCGTCGGTTCGAATTTTTGCATGAAATTATACACGGAATGTAAACAAATTTTAACGGTCGAAAGTCAGTCTCCACACAATCGTCACTTTGCAGTTTTATCGGTATTCCGCCTCGCGCGTTTCGATAATTTTATTGCCGCGATGAAATTGGAGTGAAAAATAGATACGAATTTTCTCGCGCAGAGAAGGATGTTTGAGTTGAAAAACCAATTAATATTCCGCGCTTTTCGCGTCTTTATAAATGTTATGCCGATTGTTTGAATTGCCAGGTTGGTTTTGTTTGATAATATTGATCGCTAATTTGAAAAATTCCTGAATCAACAACCGCAGAATGTCACAAGGATGTTGAAGATATCGTAAGACTCTGCGTCGAGTACAACGTCGTTTGTATACCATTTACACAACTAATCGTCATTTCGCAGTTTTATCAATCTTTGATTCCGCCTTGCGCGTTTCGACAATTTTATTGCCGCGATGAAATTGGAGTAAAAACTAGATTTTTTTTACTCCAATTTTTAGATAAAAAATAGTATTTTCTTGCGCAGAGAAGGATGTTCGAGTTGAAAAACCAATTAATATTCCGCGCTTTTCGCGTCTTTATAAATGTTATGCCGATTGTTTGAATTGCCAGGTTTGTTTTGTTTGATAATATTGATCGCTAATTTGAAAAATTCCCGAATCAACAACCGCAGAATGTCACAAGGATGTTGAAGATATCGTAAGACTCTGCGTCGAGTACAACGTCGTTTGTATACCATTTACACAATTAATCGTCATTTCGCAGTTTTATCAATCTTTGATTCCGCCTTGCGCGTTTCGACAATTTTATTGCCGCGATGAAATTGGAGTAAAAACTAGATTTTTTTTACTCCAATTTTTAGATAAAAAATAGTATTTTCTTGCGCAGAGAAGGATGTTCGAGTTGAAAAACCAATTAATATTCCGCGCTTTTCGCGTCTTTATAAATGTTATGCCGATTGTTTGAATTGCCAGGTTTGTTTTGTTTGATAATATTGATCGCTAATTTGAAAAATTCCCGAATCAACAACCGCAGAATGTCACAAGGATGTTGAAGATATCGTAAGACTCTGCGTCGAGTACAACGTCGTTTGTATACCATTTACACAATTAATCGTCATTTCGCAGTTTTATCAATCTTTGATTCCGCCTTGCGCGTTTCGACAATTTTATTGCCGCGATGAAATTGGAGTAAAAACTAGATTTTTTTTACTCCAATTTTTAGATAAAAAATAGCATTTTCTCGCGCAGAGAAGGATGTTCGAGTTGAAAAACCAATTAATATTCCGCGCTTTTCGCGTCTTTATAAATGTTATGCCGAGCGTTTGAATTGCCAGGTTTGTTTTGTTTGATAATATTGATCGCTAATTTGAAAAATTCCCGAATCAACAACCGCAGAATGTCACAAGGATGTTGAAGATATCGTGAGACTCTGCGTCGAATACAACGTCGTTTGTATACCATTCGGCGGTGGTACGAGCGTTAGTCGAGCTACAGCCTGTCCGGTGGAAGAACGGAGGACGATAATGTCGCTCGACACGTCACAAATGAATCGATTGCTCTGGCTCGATCGTGAAAATCTTCTCGCTTGTTGCGAATCCGGAATAATAGGCCAGGATCTCGAGCGCGAATTGCGCCTCCGTGGTCTCACGACCGGACACGAGCCCGACTCTTACGAATTTTCAAGGTAAATTAAACGAAACACGGCTCCTAACGTTATTAAGCCAAACCGCCGAAAAACAAGATGTGATTCAACACGACGCTGAATTTTGAAGAATAATTTCCGCAACAATTTCAATTCTACCCGTTTTCTCTAACGCGCGATATTTTTCCGATTATCGAACACACGAAGCGGAAGATAAAAATAATTTTCATAATCGTCGCAGCATCCGCAGGCCGTACCGATAGTTTACCAAAAACCTTCTCAAAATTCAACGCAAAGTAGCATTCTGTTTTTCGGCATAAATTTAACAGCAGATTCAAACGGAAATGCTCCATGACCGATAAGATTTAATCAATACGAAACTTTTCCGAATCGCGACAGCCTCGGTGGATGAGTGGCAACGCGCGCGAGCGGACTGAAACAATTTCCGAAACAATTTCAATTCTACCCGTTTTCTCTAACGCGCGATATTTTTCCGATTATCGACCACACAAAGCGGAAGATAAAAATAATTTTCATCATCGTCGCAGCATCCGCAGACCGTACCGATAGTTTACCAAAAACCTTCTCAAAATTCAACGCAAAGTAGCATTCTGTTTTTCGGCATAAATTTAACAGCAGATTCAAACGGAAATGCTCCATGACCGATAAGATTTAATCAATACGAAACTTTTCCGAATCGCGACAGCCTCGGTGGATGGGTGGCGACGCGCGCGAGCGGAATGAAGAAAAACACGTACGGCAACATCGAGGATCTCGCGGTGCGGGTGAGAATGGTAACGGGACGCGTGGACGAGCCAGCGATGACTCTGGAGCGCGGCGTGCAAGTACCGAGAATATCAACAGGCCCGGATTTCGATCATCTGATCCTGGGAAGCGAGGGAACGCTGGGCGTGATAACGGAAGTGGTGATAAAACTGCGTCCGATTCCGAAAATCGTGAAATACGGCAGCGTCGTTTTTCCAAACTTCGAGAGCGGCGTTAAAGCCATGAGAGAAGTGGCGAGACAGCGCTGTCAGCCGGCCAGCATACGCTTAATGGACAACGAGCAGTTTCAATTCGGCCAAGCTCTGAGACCGAGACACGGTTGGCGAGATTACGTAAGGCAAATCGTGAAACAAGCTTACGTCACCCGGGTCAAAGGCTTCAGTTGGGAGAGCGTTTGCGTGGCTACGCTCTTCTTCGAGGGCGAGGACGCCAATGAAATAGCCAACAAGGAGCGCAGGATCAACGCGATTGCGTCTCGGTACGGTGGATTGGCGGCCGGTGAGACGAACGGCGAACGAGGCTACACGCTGACCTTCGTAATCGCCTACATACGCGATTTGGGTCTCGAGTACGGCGTCTACTCCGAGTCCTTCGAGACTTCGGTCGTGTGGAGTCGCGCTTCCTCCCTCTGTCGCAACGTCAAGAACCGCGTTGCCCTCGAATGCAAACAACGTGGTATAACACACTATCTCATGTCCTGCCGCGTTACGCAAACTTACGACGCCGGCTGTTGCGTTTATTTCTACATGGCCTTTAATTTCAACGATATCGCAAATCCGGTCGATACTTACGAGAGCATCGAGGAACTAGCGAGGGAGGAGATACTCGCCAACGGCGGTTCGATATCGCATCATCACGGCGTTGGTAAAATGCGAGCGCGCTTTTATCCAGAGTCCGTTGGCGACGCGGGAGTCTCGCTCTATCGCGCCACGAAAGCTCATCTCGATCCGCACGACGTATTCGCCGCGGGCAATCTCGATCCCAAGTACAGGGCCAAGCTTTGAAAAAAGCAAACTAAAAAAGAGAAAGAAAAGTACAATTTCCACGTCTTTTTTACGCTTTATCGTCTCCCTCCCTGTTCTTCACTGCCATGTGCGTGGCACCCGTGCGTGCCTGTCCCGTTCCCCGAGTTTCTCAAGCAAGAAGGAACACAATGACGCAGCTGCGCCGGTGTACCACGTTGCGTGTTTTCCCAGATGCGCGGTGCGCGCTGTTTCTACGCGAACCGAACTATCGAGAGAACCGAGTGTGCTCCGAGACTGACAATGTTCAACGAGGGACGATGCGTCACGCGGGTGACGGTGAATGGGACATGAAAAAAGAAAAGACTACAAAGACATCGAGTGCTTTATCGAAACTCCGGTACGAGTTTCGCGTTTTTTCTTTTCTTTTTTTGGTACAAATACGGAATTATAATTGCATTGACGTTTCCTATATAAGTTATTATAAATAAACAGAGTGAACAGAGAGAAGGACGGGGGGAGAAAAAAATGTGACGATGGCGAAGTAGCATGTGGCGAGGACAACGGAGAAAAAAAGAAAGTCTGCGGAGACGTCTTTCGGCTTTTTTTTTTTCTCATCGCAATCATCTCTTACGTATTATAGATCGTTCGCACGTTCGTTTCCGGCTCGTTCTTTGCCGTCGGAGTTCGTCGTTACGTCTTTAATTATCGTTTTTTTTTTTCGGACAACTCGACGATAACCCGTGTCCACCCGTGATACGTTTTACGGCAAAAGTCTACGCACTTTTTTAATCCTCTCTCGTCGCGACGCTTTCCATCTTTTTAACTCTTCAAAGCAATTTTTCGCTTCCGTCTCACTGGCCGTCGTTGGATTTCAGCGTAGCGAGGTAAGCATCGAGGTCATACTCGTCGTCGTACTGCTGCTGCTCCCACAATTCCGGCAGTATCTCCAGTACGGATTTTCCCACCCCCGGAACACCGCTTATCACGCTCTTGGACTGTCCGGTCCCGTCGTTTTGCGTCGTCAGTTTTCCCTCCTTACCTCTCTCCAGAGAGAAAAGGTCCAACAGCTGCAGGACGAGAATTGTCTTATTTATGGACATGTCGGTTGAGCTTACAATTATTTGAGACAGTTTCCGCATCGACCGGCTTTGGTCGTTGACTATTTTCTTGTTGAGAATCAAGTGCATCAACGACGATTTTGACTCTGAACAAACGTGTCGATACGATGTTTGTACGTCGTCGGAAAAAAACATTTTTCGAATCGCCATTACTCTGTTGATTTTTTCCAAGTCATGTAAATCGATTTAGAAAAACTCGAAACGGCTTTTCCGACAACATTTCCATACGCTCTTGACACACTTATTTCTTTGCGGAGGTGAAGGTCGGACGTGAAATTCGCGAGTTTTCGGCGAAATTGAGTGATTTTTTATAGCCGAGAATTTTGCATCAACGGACGAGCAAACGGCAAAAAAACGGGGTAAAAAAAGCAATACTCACTTGATCAGTGCCCATAGTACCGAGAGAGGAGTTTTCCGTGGATATAACCGTGTTAGCCGTGTGCAGCTTGAACCTCTGCAGTCCCATGATCTTTTCCTCGACGGTTGATCGCGTAATTAGTCGATAAACGTTAACGACTTTCTTCTGACCGATACGATGAGCGCGGTCCATCGCTTGGAGGTCTTTCATCGGATTCCAGTCGTGTTCGACGAATATCACGGTATCGGCGCCGGTGAGATTAAGTCCGAGGCCGCCTACTTGAGTAGTGAGCAATAAAACGTCTATCGAAGGGTCGGCATTGAAACGCGCGACGATCGCGTGTCTCTGGGTCGCTGGTACGCTTCCGTCCAGTCGAAGATACGTCACGGTCGGCAAGTGAACGCCGAGCAAATCCTTCTCGACGATGTCCAGCATGGCCTTCAATTGGCAAAATATCAAAGCCCGATGTTGACTGACCAATTGTTGTTGCGGCGCTGTCAGTTGCGAATTATCACCGAGGCAGCCCGGCAGTAAACTCGTCGTCAGCAGTGAATTTCTGCGGGTGGGCTGCGACGCATTTTGCTGCTGTTGCTGTTGCTGCTGTTGCGGCTGGCCGATACCGCAGTCGATCAAAAGTTGCTTCAGTGCCGGCAACTTGGCTGCGATCTCGATATCCGTCAAACTCGTCTGCTGTTGCTTTATCTGAGCGCATATCTGCAAAATTCGCGTGAAATGCGCAAAGTTTCATTCGTGCTTTTTCGACGGGTTCAAACTGGCTCGAAGGTACATTGTTCGAGTATTTGTTTCGGCCTTGAAAACTGTTGAAATTACCGTTTGGTACTGAGGATGCCGAGGGTTCAGTACGAGCTTCGGATGATTGCAGACGTTGCGGAGATAACGGAGCGCCTCGAAAACGTGACCGCGCGGCGAATCTTTCGGCTCTGCCGATGACGCGTTGCTCGTGTTATTCACCAGAGTCGCCGAGTGTCTTGTACGGAAATCTTCGTAGAGACTGCGCTGGATCGGCGATAAATCGCAGTAATAATCCTGCGTGATTTTCGGCGGTAAATCCTGAAGAACGTCTTCCTTGTTGCGTCGTAAAAGAAACGGCAGTACCTGCGGGAAGACATTTTTTTCGGTACAATCCGTCACCGGGAAAAATCGATATTTTAGTCTTTGAAAAATCGACTTTGAAAGTGAGCCAAAATGCAGATTCGCGCAAACGAATTTCCCAAAATCGACAATGTAGATCGAGTATTTGGAAAAATGCATTTGCGTAGCAAAAATCGTATTTGTCCGCCCACCGGAAGTCTCAAAATGTGAAAACTTTTATTGGAAAAAACGCGAGCATCGTTTTACCTGTCGATGGAGAGCTTCCATGGCCAAAGCGCCGGCCTCTTGCTCCTTCGGCCCGGCTTTCGGTTCTCTGCACGCCAGTATGGGTCTCGAATATTTCGCGGCAAATTGTTTCTCGCTGCCCAAGAATCCAGGCATGAGAAAATCAAAGAGCGACCAAAGTTCCAGCACGTCGTTTTGCACCGGCGTGCCCGAAAGTATCAGGCGATGATGAGCGCGCAATTTCTTCGCCGCTTTCGCGCTCTTCGTTTTGCCATTCTTTATCACGTGACCTTCGTCGAGAACGCAATAATTCCATTGTACAGCCTCGAAGAATTCAATGTCCTTGCGAACGATGTCGTAACTCGCCACGACCAGACGATAATTCATCGTGCGCGAACGAAGCTTTTCACGCTCGGGCGGTGTGCCGGCGTATTGCACGACCGAAAGATCCTGAGATTGAATAAACTTTTCGACCTCGTATACCCAATGACCGGTCAGTGTCGGTGGACAGACAACGAGGCTGGGCGGTGCCTTTGGCTGCCGATAATGATCGAGCGCGAGTATACAAAGCGTCTGAAGCGTCTTCCCGAGGCCCATATCGTCGCAGAGCACACCGTGCAGCTGATAACGATTCAAAAAATCCAGCCAATTCAATCCCTGTTGCTGATACGAGCGTAATTCAGCGGCGACGGTCACCGGCAATTTCGTGTCGGGAATACTGCGTGGATTCAACAATTGTTCGAGAAAACGTCTCTCTTGGGCCTTTTCCTCAACGAGATGAGGTGGATCGGCTATGGAGCCAGGATCGAGAGGCAATAATTGCACGAGTGTCGCGAGTGTCGCGCTGCACGCTAATCTAACGGCGATATTCTGATCGCTCATCCTACCGAGCAACGGGATCATAAACAGAACGGCGTACGGTACGACTCTGACGCCCAAGTTTTCCACGATACAGGTGAGTGCTTCGGCGGCGCCTTGACGTCGGATGTCAACGTCGTTTGGGGCCGTGATTACCCGAGATTTCGAAACGTCGCTGATGCTCTCGCTGATTCGAGTTTCCAACAACGGCACGACGAAACGCACCACGTATTCCATGGTTTTTTCGGTATCGAGATCGGCGAGTGTCGACAAACAACGCGACGACATGTGTCTCACAACTTTGTACGGATGCGACAATAAAGAGCATAATCTTGGCAGACACTCGAGCACCGGTGGTAACAACGAACGATCGACGCTCGGACTCGTTACTTCCAGCACTTGCAAGCCAAATACCAAATTATTCACCCTATCGCGAATTTTTTCTATGCTCTCGTCGCCGCTCAACGACGACACGGGGCAATCGTCGTTTTTTTCATTATTCACGACCATCAGTTGCCAGAGATGAGGTAGACGAGCTGGTAAACGATCACCAATGAGATTCGCTGTAAGATGCATCGTTGGAAAAAATGTATATTAGTTCGAAATTTTATGTTTTTATGCGTCATGCAAACTTTTTCGAAGACACCAATTTTACAAGACTCGAACTATCTACCGCTCCGGTATTTGTTTTCCTTCATTCTCTGGTAATGTTCTACGATGTGAAAACAAAATTGTACGGACTTTACGAAAGTCGCGGAGTTCTTTAAAAATCTCCAAAGCTACGTGCGGTAAAATCGTCGAGTCGTCTGTGTCTGTGCGCATGAAGGATACTTTGGGTGGAGAATATATTCACTAAAATGTAGGTTCGGCTGATGGAAATACGTGAAAAACGAGAAATTGAATAAAGAAAGTGTTTTACCTATGGCACTGAGCGCCAGTGTCGCGCCGCGACGGCGAGTGCGCGAAGCTTTCGCTTCGGGCTCCTCGCAAGCGAGTAATTCTTCCAGAGGTATGTCGGTGGCTGGTGGTCGACCGGGTCCTCGGCCACCACCGACACCTCCGCATCCAGTTCCACGATTATAAGCCACGCGTTCCGCGTGTCGCTGCCGATTGGTCAATGTTACAATGCCTCCGTAAGGATCGAGCTCCGTTTGCTCCGAGAGTCTCGGCGTAAATTCAAGATCGGAACACAAAAATGTGCACAAATTCGTCGTTATCTGAAAACATGAAATATTCCTAATGCAGACCAAGTCAAGGCTTTGCCAATGTCGGAACAACACTGGGAGTCTGGAAAATTGCCGCGTATAACGAAATAAATATGATTATTTTCAATAACCTTAGTGTTGGGCGATGGCACACGATCTGCGCAGAGATCGACCAGATGAGCGAGATGTTTAGCAGCGAGTTTCTGCAAATCTTCGTCCTCCTCGCGTTTGATGGCTTCCATGAGTGGCTTGACGAGAGGATTCAGGGGACGGGGTGGTTGGGGCAGGCAATGGAACATGGTTGCCGAACCAGCGAGAGCCGCCATCGACATAACATTGAGCGCTTGTTGCTGGGTGGCGGTGCTCGCCGCTCCAGTTTCGAGCGCTCTTCGTCTCTCATCGAGACTCTGTATGAGCTTTGGTTTCAGCTTAAGGGCGGCATTATTTACAGTCGTCGGAGTTCCCGCGGCCGACACGCCCGAGGACAGCTGCAATCCTCCCACGGGCTTGGCAGCCAAATTCGATATTTGTTCGAGGGTCATAACAGTGGCGGGTTCGTCCTCGACGGGCAGAGCGAGCTTGTAGTGTTTCAGCGTCGCCACGTAGTCGCGGCTCTCGTGAAGCAATCTCGTGAAAGCACCAGCGATCTCGTCATAATACACGCACTCGTTTAAGCAGCTGAGGAGCTTTTCACTGAGGATATCCGGCATTTCGGGAGGCTTCGGATGCTCGAGGGCCGCCCAATGCGCCATCGTCAAACCGACCACGGTTCTTTGGAGAGCCGAGCGAGACGCGAGATGCGCCAAGAGTACTCTGGCGTAGCACAAATCGGGACTCGGTATGTCGGGCGTGTAGACGACACCGGGTGCCGGTTGAACGACGTAACGAGACAACAGACCCAGCATTCTCGCTGCCATACATCGCGCTCTTATACTATTGACCCTCCTCGCATTTTGCGATACCGTCTCGATTCCACCAATGTACACCTTGAGCTCGCTGCTGGTCGATTTAACGCTGCCGTTGCTGCTCCCGCAATCGATCTGTTGCGTGCCCTCGCCGTTGGTCCCGTTGGCGGCTCTCGGCTGTCTCGCGATGGGCAAAACCGAGCAATTGCTCAAAAGACCCGGATTAAACGGCACGTGTTCCGGCTGCATCGCCAAACACAGCCACGTGCTCACGAGAGGACAAGCAGCGTGCAGCAACATCTCAAGGTCGCTCCGTACGACAAGATTTTCCCAGACTTTCTCGGCCACCTGCTGTATCGCGGGCACGTGCTCGATGAGAACGCGCTGAAAGACATTGCGCAGTGCTTCCTGGAGTACGACGCTACCGTCGACGCCCCAACGTTCGCGGCGATCCTCGCTTCCGTCGACGTCCTCGCCGGTCAGTGTTTGCAGCGTCTGCAGAGTGGCTTTGCGCACGCTCGAACTCGAATGACTGAGGAACGGCCAGAGTCTCGGCAGGACATCCGACAGAGGTTGAGGAGCGAGGCAAGCTCGCGCGGCCGGCAGCGAAATTATCGCAGCCAACAGACCCATGAAACTGTTGCAAGCGGCGGCAAGATCGTCCTGTTCCTTCAGCAGCTCCCAGAGTCTAGCGACGATAGCCTGGAGCTGATTCGGATGAAGCAAACGCGGAAGTACCGAGGCGACTGGTATCAGCGCACTCGCCGCTGCCGCACCCACGTCGTCGACCTGATCGGCGAGTCCTCGCATAGCCGCCGGGAATGCACGTGGCAGTAGAGCGTCGAGAAGATCGTCGCGCACCGCCAGTAAATATTTCAGAGCCAAAAGTGCCCCGTGCCTGGCCTCCCACTCGTTCTGCTCGAGAAGCTTCAGCGTAACGTCGAGAACACCCAGAACATCTTTGTTCTCACCGTTGTGCATGAGCAACACGAGCGAACCGAGAGCCTGAGCGCAGGTCTCTCGCACCGGCGCTACCACCTGATCGGACACGTAATCGCCGAATCTATCGAGACCGAGAACGCACAAGAGCCTCAGCGAGGCGTCTATCACCCACCGACGGTGGCTCTCCCCCATCTCGCGTTTCGTCTGATCTCTCGATTTCCCAGCGCCCTTGCCGTGCAATCGTATGAGCTCGCGCAGTGCCGTCGCAGCTCCATGGCGCACCTCCCACTTTTGGCCGAAAAGATCCTGTCGAAGGGACTCGCTGAAGGACTCGAGAGGCCAATCGACAGCGGTTTCCGGCCAGCAGCCGGTAACGTCCGGTACACCTCCGTAAAAGCTCGTCGATCCTCCCGTCGTTTCTTGACTCGTCGTGCTACCGGTTGAATTTGACGCTGACGTCTCGCCCATTGACGATACCGGCGCTGTGGTTTCCTCCAATTTGATTTTTTTCTTCAGAGATTCCAGCGGGAGACCGATCGATTGCGCGAGACTGCCCTGTCGCGTTGAACAACCCGCTGATTCTTGTAGGTCATCGGTGTCGCGGGAACGCTGCTTCGACAGGGACTGACGAGCTTTGCGTCTCGCTCGGTTCATCTCGCGCCTGCTCAAACCGCTTGACATCGGCTGTGCCAACGCCTCGTCGATCGATATTTTACCCGATTGCGTTGCTGTCGTCGCGCTCGAAGCCATCGGTAGTGTCAAATCCTCAGCTGTGAATAATTCCGTCGTATCGACTCCCATTATTCTCGGATCCAGTCCGAGCTTGGCAGCCAATAACTTTTCACCATGCTGAACCGTCGAATTTTGCTCTCCTTCGGTTATCACGAGATCGTACTCTTTTCCTTCGGAACCCGTGAGATGCGTACTTCGCGCCAGTACTTGTGCCATGTCGAACTCCTCCAATGTCAAACGATTGTTCGTGCCCGCGTCTCTCGACGTGTCGCTCGTCGTTTCGCCTATGTGGTTTGAGGGATTTACGAGACTTGCTTATCTTTGAATTTACGATACACTCGAATATTTCATAACACCTCTGGTTGTTTTATAAACATGTATTCAAGCGAAAAAAGCGCCTCTGAACAGGAAGAAACGACATGTTTTAGATTTATCGATACTAAATGTATTTTATGGTAATTGCACTCACGTATTTCCTCCTTGCACGGTTCTGGATCCCATTGTGGTACCTGAGCGAGAATAGCTTGTACGGCATGTGCCGCGGATACACGAGTGTCCCATTGCGGCGACTTCAATAACGTTGACACTCTTGCCAATAGATGATGTAATTCATGAGGATGAAGCCTCTGTGCTTCACCCAACTGTTGAGCCGCCGCGCGTTTTGTCACGGCATTCGTTCCAGTCTCCAAAAGTATGAAAAGCCTGTCTAATCTATAAAATATAGGCATAAGCTCGGTTTTTATCGTTTCTCAAACTCATCGCTGGATAAAAATATTACGTCGAGTTTTTATATTGCAAAAAATGGATTTTAAGGACGATTCGACTGTGCGGCACACATAAAATAAAAAGAGTATTCCAAGTACTTGGCGAAGCTACATTGAGCTAAAATTTCTTCGATTCAATATCATTCAAGATATTCATTGAAACGTGAATAAGACGAGGTGAGGATGTATTACTATTGTACGGAAGAAAGGAGAAACTCTCGTGTTCATTCCAATTTCCTTACGCAGAAGCCAAATACGGTGTTTCGAAATACGTGATAATAATGATAATAACGAAATACAGTAACATTTCAGATGCAATAAGGAAAGGTAAAAATGTTACAAATACAAGCAAATAATTTATTTTTTTTGCAAGGTATTTTTTTATATATTCGAATAAATTCATACCACGGTCTTGTATCTGTGGTATCATATCGTAATCATCATGTTTTTATGTATTTGATTAAAATAGACATTTGATATTTGACAAGACATAAAATTCCATAAAAAAATGTATTTCTTATTTACTAAGTTTATCTTCTGTTAATCACACAATTTTCATGCATCATCAGCTATTCTCACTCCCTGTGTAGAACAGTCATTTTAACTGTTTGAGGCAGTGACGCAAACAGTTTTTTTATCTCGCCGGTGACTCTCCGAGGAGTTAATTCTTCGATCCAAACATCAAAATTTAATTCTCTAATCAAACACTTTGAATTAAAGGTATTTTTCCAATTATATTTAGGCTTGTAGCGGAATATTATAATGTCGATTTGTTCAAGATAAAATTATCTCGGCTTTTACGACACGAGATTATAATTTTTACAAATTGTGTAATCTTGCACCCGAAAATCGAGACTGGTTCTCTAGCGACTTTTGTTTTTTTTTAACATTGCTTTTTCGTTTAATTTTATTAGGTGAGAATTCAAACTTTACTTTTTTCGAGTTTATGATTTTCGTCACGTTAGCAAGATTTTTTGCGCGCTCGGCACTTTGTACAATGTCGTATCTCTTTTGTATATTGTGTAAAAAACAAATGTTTATAAATTTTTACTTACCTCGAAGCCATGATGTTTCCTTCTTTCGCTTGTAAATTCCAGATTTATCGAGTTACCTGAATCAACCAGGAAACAGTTTGTTGATTAAATAAAGCTCCACTCTGTGTGAAGCTTCATGCAAAATTAACAAGTGTATATATACTCATATTATATATATGTATATGAAAAGCGATATCGCGTATTGTTCTCTGTAATCAAAGAGGGAATTGAATGAGAAAACGTCATGAAACTTTTGTAGGATTGATGTGAAAAAAATGAATTCGTCAGCGATACTCTAAATGAAGCAATATGGATGTAATGGGGTGCCATTGTTGGTTATTGTGCGATAGTTCTAGAGCCCACCTGCAAGCGTCGCCTTTTTTTCTTTCCTAAACGCTCGTTTCGTAACTTCAGCTGACCCTCATTGCCAATTGCCACTTTATGGACTTGCGAAGAATCACATCACGCTCGATATTCGTAAAAAAGTGGATGCTAAACGTTTGATTTTTACGATTTTTCGGAGAGAAAGGCATGTTACAAGCATCAAATTTATACTGACAGCCATATTGCTGGTGAACCTGAGTTTTGTGCCCTCGAATAACGTACGATTGGTCGGTCTATCGTTCTACGACCTTCCCATTGGGTAATGATTCTTCGCGAAGGTATCTGAAAATCCGAGCTGGTAGCGCGGGAGTGGGGGTTAGAATGCTGGGGGGGGGGGTCTTCTCACCGATGGTAAGAACGTTTGCGTCGTTATTACTTGCGGCGTTCAACGGTAGATGACGTTACTCGGCTTGTTCCGAAATAAATTTAAAACCCTGAAACTTTGACGTGCAAAGCTTTTTTGTTTCAATTATGTTGTTTTACAATACTCGCATTGGAAAAAGGCGATTGATGATAAAATATGTAAATTGCGCGTAAAAAACATCAAATTAATTTCTGCCGTAGTTGATATTGTGGACTAGACTATTTGAAAGGTGTGTCAAGTGGCAATGCGTGCGTTTCGCGTATGATGACTGTGATTACATTGTTGTAATAAATAAATATATAATATGTATATAAAGTACATGTGGCCAGTATCGGCAATTTTGATTTGACCAAAAGCATATCGCTTTGTATATAATCGATAGTCACGATTACGAATTATACCTCGCAAATAATCATAGGAGGTATAATATCTTGAAATGTCTCTCTGGACTGTGTGTGTGGGACACGACAAGGAAGAAAGTAGATTTGGGTGACCGTTAATCATATAAGTCGGTCACCAGCTTCATTCCCTTTTTTCTTTTGCCGGTATTGCTTACCAGTCAAGTTCACTAGCGAAAGGTTTAAAGCTTGATGAATCAGGCACCAGAGGTCTATATGAACGCCCAAAAAAATTTAAAAATCGCTTTATCACATCTCGAATGAAAAAAAGAAACGTAAAATCTGCTTTCTTATTTCTGAATTGATGAAAACAAATGTAAAATCTCCGAATTTCATATTATTTGCTTTTATTACATCGCTAGGATACACTTTCAATGCCGGCCTACGTTGCAATTTGCAACGGATATTTAATTTACCGCTCGTTCGACGATCCTCCGTAGTCTTCAATTTTTGCGCAGCTTCTTCATCGAAAACAGACATTCTTTCCTTAAACTCGATTATTAGAAAGCTCTGCGAGGAAAGCATAATTGCCAGCCAAGAGCGAAGAAATCGTTATTTTCCTAGTTTACATGAGAAATTTTTATTTTTCAACCAGTATTCCAAATTGTTGATACAACAATTGCACATGAATCCAACATTATCGAAACAGAGAACGAACAAGCCTGGTTTAAAAAACAAATGAAACTGAAATTGATCATAATCTTAATCAACTCGATGAAGCATGCAGTTTTAAACAAAAGAATTTACCAATTTTTTCTGACAAAGGTTTGTTCAAAATTACTTCCAAGAAATGTTAATTCATTTCATTCTACTCCAGTCTTAATTTAGCGTAATAAAAAAAACAAGTGAAATGTAATTAAAAAACTTCATTACCCAAAATTATTTTTATGCAATTTGCGAGGATATCCCACTATCAAGATTTTTCTACAATTAGAGAAAGAAATTAAATGTATTCCTTAAAAATAAAAATACCAATGAATATAAACCTCATTTCCGTTGTATCGATGGCTCACTTTGAGAGTGAACAATTCAACAGTGGGTCGAATCCTTCGCTAGTCGGTGGTCCAGCGAACCAGACTGTACCCTCTGCTTGCATCGAAGCGCCTTTCACACTTTGCTCTTATTGGCAAGGTTCACCGACACACGGAACACGTCGTGAGAACGAACAAGCGAGAAAAAGAGACAGAGAGATGGAAGCATAACACGGAGAGCGTCGTAGGAGTCCTCGTGTTGCTCGACTAGCTCAACCGGATGATCGTGCGGAATGATTGGTTCGCCGGATTAATTCATTGCTCTTTTTCACCCAGCCTATAAACGAATTATTATTTTCCATCGCTGAAGACGAGACTCTTTCCAAGATTGCCGAGTCCGGGTATATACCGACGGAGCGATCGATCGATCGATTCGATTTGTGTACAATCGACAAATCGAACAATTCGATTTCACGGAAAATTTAATAGATGCATCAACGAGCTGTTTCTATGCCACGAGAATATAAAACGCCTATAATGTGATCCGTCGCCGCTATATTATAACAAATACCGACGATGCGAGAGAGAGAGAGAGAATTGAATTGAATTGAAGCGTTTATTATGCCCTAGTAACACTGTTGGGCAAGGGGAGTAAAATACAGTCCACAGGCGAGTTAACAAAAGCGATTTACAAAAGTGTAAGGTTAATTGTTTAAACATCGTAGGTGAGGCGCAACTAGCGATACCTTAGAGACTATGTAACGGAAGACTTTATAATAATATTTTAATGATACGATTATAGTAATAGTAATAGTAATAGTAGTAGCAGCACCAAAACTGATTTGGTGGTAGGCATGCCGCAATCATAGAGCATATGTCATGAAGTAACATACATTATTATTACCTACCTAGCGTCATAGCGTCTCTTTGAACCGTAGGCGAGAGCGTTCCGTATGAGTAGTAAGATTTAAGATTTAGAAATAAGACAGTATTAATGGTTTCTATGTTGAGCTTGGCAGTTTTCGAATAGTTCATAACTGCGATAATAAAGAGTACGATATTGAGAAAAAGATAAGTTAAACCGTATCAGGGGAAGAGTCACTGTACTCACGAGAGAGAGAGAGAGAGAGAGAGAGAGAGATGAATAGAAATGATTGCAGTTATTTTGCTTCTTCTCGTCGCGTATCTTTTCTTTGACGTTCATTTTTTTCACCTCGATCTCGTCATGCATAGTCTCATCCGGTCTATACTCGTCCAACAGGGTAAAAGAGAATGCGGAAGCGGCGATAAAACTCTTGGTCGATTTCGTTCCAGGCGAAGAATACGAACATGAAAACACGCGTTCATGCTGATATTTCGACTTTTTTTTTTTTTTTTACCTGTCCGATCGAATTCTCACGTTGTTGAGGAAAATTATCCAATTTCTTAACATGCATTAAAATGATATGAAGGACTTTTGACGATATTCGCAACGATCTGTCAGCATTTACTTTCAATACGTCGTACTTGATGTAATTCAATGCCAGCTTCGCTGTTACTGAAATACCCGAACGATCGTATTGCGTGCAATGAATTATTCCAAGAGTTTGCACACGTATACACTATTCCGAATAAAAATGTTATTACTCAGCCACGTGATGCCCACAATGTTATCGATGACGGTGTCGAGCTCCAAAGCAATTAACGCTTTGACGAGTCAAAGTGCAGGTTTATCAACGATCGATCTTTTTAATCTGATTATTTCGATTCATTGAAGCTTTTTATGGACGAAAATGCCTAAAAAACAATGAATTTTCCCAATTCGATGATTTTATTGAGTAAACACTCGGAAACTCGTATTTTTTCGTACTGCCCTCGACTTTTTATGCTTTCAAGTGCGTTTTTTCTTCTTAAAAGTTGTTGCTACTCTACTTCAAACAATATACGCGTTTTTATTTCATCTCTCTTGCATAATTATAAGAATTATTTCGAAGCTCTTGTTCCACTCCCATTTTCCACTAGAGCTGATCCTGGACGTACTCGTCATCAGCGTATAAAACACACTCAATCGATAAACTAATCTTGCCGTCTGTTTCTCTCTCTCTCTCTCTCTCTGCGAATTTTCGCTGATGTCTAGAATCTCAGCGTTGCCTTTCGCGCAGTGATGCGCTTTCTTTTATGTGAGAAACGTGGGTATAACCGGTGTTGATTGAAAAAAAAAAACAGCATGGTCGACGAAAATATCTGGCTCCTCGTCGTGGCGACTGCTCTTCGGATTTGCCGTCAGGAGGGTAGGATTACAACGTCTGAAAACAATGTTGACAAAAGAAGAAATAAAATCGCCAATGTGTTTCAGGTGTCGTCACGATGGACGAGAAGGTTTTTCGGTCGACCGGAGAGCCAAATCGAAGATTTATCGCAGACCGCGGTGGCGAAGATTCCTCGTCGCGGAAGACGTACATGAGGAAAATATTAAGAGCGAGAAGATATCTCGCGTCGCATATACATACACGCATATGTGCGTCCGCAGCGGAGATCGCTCGCGAATCCAGGACAACGAACCCGACCTGAAAAGCCCTTTCTCTCGAAAGTCAAGGTGTGTATATACATACAGGATCCCTCGTCGTTCCACTTGAAGCGATGTACCGGTCATTCCGTGAGCGCGAGCAAATAGTAGCTTTCTTTCGATCGCGATGTTCCTTCTCTTGTTCGCCAGATGAGTGCAACCACACAGAAAGACCTCCGGCAATCGTCATTTCATTGCGTATCAATAATACTATGGAGACACGAACGGGAGAATAAGAAAAGGGATGCAACGATCGGTAACGAGCCCAGCCTCTCTCTCTCTCTCTCTCTCTCGACTTTTCTGCGTGTACAAACTACGGTTCGGTTGATCTTTATCCGTCCGAGTTACGACGAACCTTACTGGCTCGCTGGTCTCTCTTGATATTATTAATAAGCATCATTAATCTTGATAATTGATAATAATCAGCAACGAACGAGTTCGATTAATGACCCGTGGCTCGTATCTTCGCCTTTTTCAGCGTATTTATGCGCTTTTGCACATTCTTCCCGTGGCATATTTGTATGCACTGTGTTTTCCTACGAATGTCAGGTAAAGAAATCAAGAGCGAGGCAGAGAATTATCGCCTCTGCGTGGTGTCAATGCCACGAAATTGCGGGCGCACTAATACTCGCTCATCCCGCAACGGGAAACACTTGATATGTGGGAACTCGTTGTTTCCATTGTTACTTTTGTACGGTGTTACAACGCGATGTAATTACGGGACGGCGAGTGAACGAGGAACGTCCGATGATGAATAAACATGATACGAAATCCTAGCATCGTATGGCTTTTTGTAAACCAATACTTTGCTCTTGTCGATTTTTCGAGATAACGTCGGGGCTTGAAGAAAAACCCGCGATGATTGCAAGGTTTCATTTGCAATGCGATCGTAGCAAAAAAATAACGCAAAAAAATAATGCAAAAAAAGAACGCAAAAAAAATTGCAATCGTAGCAAAATGAAGATCAAGTTTGTCAAAAGATATCAAGGCGATGTGTTACACCCGTAAATCGAAGCTTAGAAAGATTCTCCGTCAAAATCTATAAATCGGATCGGTTTGAAATTAGTTGTGGGTATTTAGTGATATAGCCCGGAGGGACTGACGATTTTAGAATTTCGAAATTTTGAAAATTTTTTCACTCTATAAAAAAATTTTTTTGCAAAATTTCGGAATTGCGAAATCGTCAGTCCCTCCGTGTTGCGTCACTAAATACTCACAAAAAATGTCAAATCGATCCGATTTATAGATGTTGCCTGAGAATCTTTCTAAATTTCGATGGGGGAGGGGGTATCCCCCATAGCCTTAAGAGGAAGATTGATTTTCATTTATAATAACTTTCAAAAGGTATCGATGATTGTGGTAATGATCAATTCGGGTGATAAAATCCTCGCTACAGAAATGGAAAACATTTTCAAACGTTATTCCGACAAACGTAATTATTGATGAATATTCGAAAGACGTTAACCGATTTATTTCGTACGAAAAAAATGAGAAAAGATTTTTATACTCGCGCGCATTGTTGGTCGAACGATTTTTCATTCGACCGCTCGTTATTTTTAGCTCAAGATGTTTCGAAACTCCTTTTGAGCGATGTCTCTTACGTAACAAGACTTGAAAAAGCGATCTGCTTAAATTTCACTAATAAAATTACATCCGTTGGTCCAAGGACTGCGAGGACTGGAGCTGTTGGAAACTTTCTAAATTCTATATAACGAAAATTTGAACCACTCAAATTGTGCGAAATATTTGTGCTTCGTCGCTGAAAGTCTGCCGGGATCCAAGCCACGATCAGAATAATTAGGCAAGACGAGTCGTCGGTGTTACAATTTATGTTTTTGATAAGATTTTTTTCATCTGAACAAAATCTCAGTAAAAATGACTGAAGATTGCTTTACTGTCCGCTGAAAAATTGACGAAATATACGACGAGCATTTGGAAATTTGCACAAAATTGAGGATCAATTTTACAGTTGTGATTATATATTGTTTAATTTTTCGTTTTAGAAATTATTTTTCGAGAAATAAATTTTGAAGATCATAGAAACTTGGAAAGTTCCTGCATTCTGAAAGAAATTTCGTGTTACAGTTGTAAATTATGCATCGATTTACCAACTCTCGATGAATTCTTAGACACGTACAAAAAAAGCCTCATTTTCGTTCATTACTTTCAGGTGCCTGGAACCGTCGGCTTTGAGCTTATTACATCCTGGTGGCGTTTGTTCGTGTCGATCAACTCGGGTTTTTGTCTTTTACCAGCAGTCGATTCCTCGAACCGATACGTTACAGCCTTCGTCGTTGTATTACGTATTACGTATTCTTGAAGAGTTATAAGAGAAACCTGTCTTGTTTATTCTTGCACTCATTACAACTCGGGAGGCAAACACAAAACGGTTTGTCTTTCGCGATTTGACTCGAACATCAGCGAAGAATCACTGCTACCCCGTTGGGGTATAAAAAGGAATCTGGAATTGACGAATAACGGAGGTAAATTATCATATTTTAACATTCAGCCACACAGAACGATCGAAATCGAAGGAATCTCGGTGACAATTAATCACTAACCGAGCGTCGTAACTCACCGTTAAGGTTACATTTGATTGGCGAACAATTTATTTTCGGATTTTTATTTATTCATTCAAACGAAGCCAATCTCTATTTTCGCTTCGAGGAACGTCTCCCTTTGCGGTTCAACTCAACGGTTTTAATTACTGACTGATTAATTCCCTTTTTTGCTTAATTCGTCAGAATTTTCGAGATTATTTTTGAAAAACCTGATGGCTACCGGAAATCTGCGTAATACCTGAGATTTCGGTGTCAACCTGTTCCAGCGAGAAAGACGTTCGAGTACGAGCATATTTTCGGTCTCTCAAAAATTGTTCTCAATATTTGAAAGTCGCGTAAACTTTGTAGCAACCTAGCAACGATACTTTCCACACAATTGGAGTGACATAAGTAGCGAAAATTTAAATACACAACGTAGCGAGATATGCATTTTTAGAAAGTGGACTTTGATACTCGATAAAAATAATTCAAAGCTCGTTCAACGTGTTTCTTTTTAAAATCACATTTTGAGAATCGGAATGAAAATTGACCTGTGAATTTCAACCGAAGAAGAAAAAAGTATAAAGCACTTTTTTTCTCTGTGAAAAAAAAGCCGGAGGGTTTACCGATAATATGAAAATTTTCGAACGAACGTAAAGAGACAATGTACAAATTTCTATGCGCACTTTCTTCTCATTGCGTGTAACTTTTGAATATTGCAGGCGTCTTCGGAAGTTGCATGGTAGACTTGCCGTCACGCGTTACCGACGAGACTTCCCCGTATGACCTCAACATGCAGTCATCGAATCGAAGACGGCAACGCGAAGGCGGCAACTCGCGAAAACCGAACATTCTCCAGCAGTCTCTCTTCCAAATTCTTCGAGACGCCCGGAAATTGCAGGTGACCTACATATTTCCCTGCAAGTATATTTATTCATCTAGGTTACAACGTTCGAGGCGAGACGAAGATTTTCGTGTCTCGTCAGGTCGTTGAACCCTTCACGTTGCGCATCTCGTTAAGGATGATACAGCCATAAAATCGTAACAATAATCGTTTACAGCGAGCATTTCTAGTACGTCACAGCGCTATAGAAAGCGATAAAGAAATTATTTGAAAAAATGAAGCGTCTTGTAATAATTTCACATCAGATACCGAATTTGCCGAGACGTCTATCTTGTGAGTCATAAATTTCGAATTATATCCGACATTTTGTGTAAAAACACATCGTTCATAGGTACAACTTGATTTTTCTTACGCAGTGGCATTTTTGGAAAAATATTCGACTTTCGCAATAATCATTACAGCTCATTTTCCGCATATAACTATTAACCGCTCAATATCGTACTCGTAAATTTCGCAGCATCCCCTTGCATCAACGAGAAAATAGCAATAATGATAGCGACTCGAGATGTAATTGCAATTCCGCAGCGATTATGTAATTTATTCCAGTGTTGGAGATGCTGCAGATCGGTTTATGGCTCGGATGTAAACTCGCGAGTGTTCGCTATTGAATTACTATTAATTACGAAGGAGCAAATATGATCCTGCCATTCTTTGCAAACGTAATATCGAGTGGCTGCTGAACCACATGCACAGCGGTAAAAACCATTTGAAATGCTTTTGTTTTTGCTCGGGAGAAGATGAAACGGTAGGATTTCGAGAAAATGGCGAAAGTAAGAGAAAACATTGGTAAAACGGTGCCAGAATAACGAGGCAACGATTTTCAGTAATGAGGCGTGTAGGCACATGTCCGGAAAAAAATGAAAAAGACCGCGTTGAAAAAAAAATTCAGTTTTCTTCAATGTTCAACTTCCAGTAAAAATGAATTATTGCCAAAGGAGGTGGCACTACGATCGCGGTGTTCAAAATGTCGAATTCTTAACATTGCCATTTTTCGTAACATGAAAATTCAAGGAATGTCGAAAAACGACTGTCACTTTGAGAAAGTGGCAATCTTTTTTGAAAAATTGACATACTTTGTTTGTTTAATCTATCGAAAAAAAGGCGTGAGAATCGCAGCTTCGGGCACAGTCGTCCATGTGTAAGAGTGTGGAGTTGAAAATTTCCGTACAGTATTCGTGTTTTGTCCTTCCGCGTGCAAAAGTAGGATTTTGAGAAAATGGCGAAAGTAAGAGAAAACATTAGTAAAACGGTGTGAGAATAACGAGGCAACGATTTTCCGTAATGAGGCGTGTAGGTACATGTCCGGAAAAAAATGAAAAAGACCACGTTGAAAAAAAAATTCAGTTTTCTTCAATGTTCAACTTCCAGTAAAAATGAATTATTACCAAAGGAGGTGGCACTACGATCGCGGTGTTCAAAATGTCGAATTCTTAACATTGCCAATTTTCGTAACATGAAAATTCAAGGAATGTCGAAAAACGACTGCCTCTTTCTCAAAGTGGCAGTCATTTTTCAAAGCGTAATTGCGAAACTCGTAATAAAAAACGATGAAAAATTAACACATACTTTGTTTGTTCAATCTATCGAAAAAAAGGCGTGAGTTTTGTCCTTCCGCGTGCAAAAGTAGGATTTCGAGAAAATAGCGAAAGTAAAAGAAAACATTGGTAAAACGGTGCGAGAATAACGAGGCAACGATTTTCAGTAATGAGGCGTGTAGGCACATGTCCGGAAAAAAATGAAAAAGACCACGTTGAAAAAAAAATTCAGTTTTCTTCAATGTTCAGCTCCCAGTAAAAATGAATTATTACCAAAGGAGGTGGCACTACGATCGCGGTGTTCAAAATGTCGAATTCTTAACATTGCCATTTTTCGTAACATGAAAATTCAAGGAATGTCGAAAAACGACTGTCACTTTGAGAAAGTGGCAATCTTTTTTGAAAAATTGACACACTTTGTTTGTTTAATCTATCGAAAAAAAGGCGTGAGAATCGCAGCTTCGGGCACAGTCGTGCATGTGTAAGAGTGTGGAGTTGAAAATTTCCGTACAGTATTCGTGTTTTGTTCTTCCGCGTGCAAAAGTAGGATTTCGAGAACGGTGCGAGAATAACGAGGCAACGATTTTCAGTAATGACGCGTGTAGGCACATGACCGGAAAAAAATGAAAAAGACCACGTTGAAAAAAAAATTCAGTTTTCTTCAATGTTCAACTTCCAGTAAAAATGAATTATTACCAAAGGAGGTGGCACTCCGATCGCGGTGTTCAAAATGTCGAATCCTTAACATTCCCAATTTTCATCGTTCCTTTCAATTTTTCGGAAAAAGTGGCAGTCATTTTTCAAAGCGTACTTTCTCAAAGTGGCAGTCATTTTTCAAAGCGTAATTGCGAAACTCGTAATAAAAAACGATGAAAAATTAACACATACTTTGTTTGTTCAATCTACCGAAAAAAAGGCGTGAGAATCGCAGCTTCGGGCACAGTCGTCCATGTGTAAGAGTGTGGAGTTGAAAATTTCCGTACAGTATTCGTGTTTTGTCCTTCCGCGTACAAAAGTAACGGGGAGTAAAACGGATCGGAATCGCGTTGTTCCTGAGCAACGTGTAAATTCGACGAGTAGAAGGAGTAAACCTACTCGGTCGGGGAGGAATAGAATGAGAAGGAAGAAAACGATACAGAAGGGGCTATGCAGTCGCGAGCAGACCAGCCGACAAGACGGACACGCAGTTTCTTGGCTTTTTCACGTGTCTTCCTTTCCACCACCGTGTTAACATTACCGCCGGTATGGTCGTCTTTTTCCTGGACGACCATGAATTGAGACTTTGCCGTTCGTCCACGAAGCATCGTCTTCGCTCTCATTAACGAAATACGAGGGACAATGAATACTCGTACAACTGACGTATGAAAGTGCAGTGTCGAGGATCGCGAGGGAATAAATCGAGAGACACTTTTATCGTGCGAGCAAACGCAGACGCCGAGACGGAGGGATGTTTTCCTGGATTTTATTCGCACGCACGATCGATCTTGTGCATCGATAGCCAGATGTATAATTAAATGATGAAATCGTTGTACAATCGCGTTCAATCGGTGTACAATCGAAAAGTTACGCAATAGCCGCTGCCTTGATTGAATGGCAATCTCGTTTCTTTTCCTCTCCTCCTCTTTTCCTCCACTTCTTTCGACGCTTGCCAACGAGAGTAATTCGTGCGGAATTTATCGTAATTTTTCGATTGTGAGCACGCGGGTACAACAGCGATTGAGAAGATAAAAATAAGAAAAATTCATCTCGTGAATTTCGATGTTTATTTCCGACGTACACGTGTGAAAAACTTTGTCGGCGAATCTGGACCGTACTTGTGCTCCCGCGAAAGAAAAAGGCATAAATAACACGAGTCGCGATAAAAACGACTGCGAATAATCAAAGTGGAGGGAAAATGATGGCCAAGGACAAGTGGAGACAGAGACGTCTGATGGTGCCCAAGAGGTAACATTTTTCGTAGTGTCATACGAGTAGGATTAAGAGGTAGCTAAGGAGAAGAGGAAATTGTACGGTGGCCAGCCGGTGGTTGAAGTGAAATTTTTGTTGACAGTTTCATTCTCGAAGAGGGAACTAAATTTGACGTCTCCGATTTGTCAATCGTATGCGATAGTTAATTTTATCGTTGCGACAAAAATTCAGGCTTTTCTCATGAATCTCCTCCGGGATCGTTGGTACATTGGCCAAAAGGTGAAAACCGCGGTATTCACTTTTTCGCAAATCACGGGTTGGTTCCATGACCGTTGAAAAAAAATTAACGATCCCGGTGGAAACTTTGAAATCTCGCGTCTTACGCGATCTTCGCGTAATTTAGGCAAAAAATGTACTGCGGGGTTTACGGGGGAAAATCGAGGAGGAGGGAAAAACGTACACGCGAAGCAGAGGGATACGCGATTTTGATGCAAGTTCGAACACGAAGGAGGTTTAGACCTCTCTGAGATCGGAAGAACACGCGACTTGGACCGGTTAAGACGTAGCCAGGGAGAAGAGGGAACTTTGAAATCTCGCGTCTTTCCGGCACTCACGAATCGGGCGATCTTCGCGTAGTTTAGGCAAAAAATGTACTGCGGGGTTTACGGGGGAAAATCGAGGAGGAGGGAAAAACGTACACGCGAAGCAGAGGGATACGCGATTTTGATGCAAGTTCGAACACGAAGGAGATTCAGACCTCTTTGAGATCGGAAGAACACGCGACTTGGACCGGTTAAGACGTAGCCAGGGAGAAGAGGGAACTTTGAAATCTCGCGTCTTTCCGGCACTCACGAATCGGGCGATCTTCGCGTAGTTTAGGCAAAAAATGTACTGCGGGGTTTACGGGGGAAAATCGAGGAGGAGGGAAAAACGTACACGCGAAGCAGAGGGATACGCGATTTTGATGCAAGTTCGAACACGAAGGAGATTCAGACCTCTTTGAGATCGGAAGAACACGCGACTTGGACCGGTTAAGACGTAGCCAGGGAGAAGAGGGAACTTTGAAATCTCGCGTCTTTCCGGCACTCACGAATCGGGCGATCTTCGCGTAGTTTAGGCAAAAAATGTACTGCGGGGTTTACGGGGGAAAATCGAGGAGGAGGGAAAAACGTACACGCGAAGCAGAGGGATACGCGATTTTGATGCAAGTTCGAACACGAAGGAGGTTTAGACCTCTCTGAGATCGGAAGAACACGCGACTTGGACCGGTTAAGACGTAGCCAAGGAGGAGAGGAAACTTTGAAATCTCGCGTCTCTCGGGCACTCACGAATCGGCCGATCTTCGCGTAGTTTAGGCAAAAACACGTGTTTAGGAAACACGATTTTGATGCAAGTTCGAACACGAAGGAGATTCAGACCTCTTTGAGATCGGAAGAACACGCGACTTGGACCGGTCGCTTGTTTCCTCTCTCGACACGGAAATGTCAACGACGAGATCCGCGGCGAGCAGAAAATTCCGTGTTGCGATGTAGAATACCACAGTCTCGTCCCTTTTCCATCTGACGAGTCTTTCGCTGTTCTCGCACTTAGTTCGCTTCTCATTTCCTTCTTCTTCTTCTTCTTCTTCTTCACACTTTGAGTTTGTATCTTTGCTTTTTAAATTACCTTTCCTTCTCTCGTGGCGAGATGCAATGATTTGCCTTGGCATTCGACCCACTCGGCCTACAAGGCAAAGGAGAGACTTGGGAATAGATCGGGCGATAATTGGATTTCCAGAGGAGCGTGCACCCGTGCAGTACGTGTCTAAGCTCTTCGCCTCTCACCCCTCACCCTTTTTTCCCTTTTTCTCTCGATTGCTGGACGTTAAGGATAAATTGGTGGTACAAACATTGCAAAAAAGCGTCTCAAACCTGAAGCAAAATAAATAAGTATCCAACTAAACGATTAATTCGTCATTTGAAGCGGAATCGTTCATTATTTCAAATTTTTTTTATTTCAAAAGCTCCATCGGCCATTGCTGATTGTTGACACTTTCTTGATTACCTAAATTTGAAATTATACGGGAAATATTCTGTAGATAAAAAAAGAATATTAAAACAATGTGAAAATTTTCAAAAAAATCAATATATATTCGAAAATATCAGTGCATTAATTGTTTCATTAACTTTTAACATTTTCATGTAATACCTGTTAGACCTATTAGACCAAAGTCCATATGTGTATTTTCGATGCAAATGATTTTTTCTTTTTTTTTCCATTATTGCCGAGTGATTGAAATGTTGACTTTATTTTATTTTTGCTGCGATTGTACGATCGCATCATCCTTAAACTTTTGTGTTGCTACGGTACACACAACGTGTGATGTTTATACCGGGGGGATAGATCGAGAGTATCCCTCGTGTATTGAAGCAATCTTCCTCTATTTCTCTCTCTCTCTCTCTCTCTGCAGTTGTGTCTCCCTTGTACACGAACTATCTCCCGAGCTATGCGCTATAACACTAGTCTCTTACTCCATGTGCTCATACGCAAGGAGGGAACCGTTCTTTCCACATCGAGAGAGTCGTTGACACTGCTTCGAGCCTATAAAACTGATATGTGAAGCATTCTTCGTCGGCCATGTCCATTTCATATCCGCCTTCTTCTCGAATATTTCCTATTCCGCAATCAGTTTTGCGGTATCATTCAGAAAATTGCGGCATCTATGAACAACTATGAACGAGCATCGCCGATAACTGAAAATACCATAATTATCATCGGCGTGAACGTTTTAGAGGATTACATTTTATTATCATTTCTCTTGCAGTAAAATTCATGTATTCCACAATTCTAAAGAGATTTCTCATTCACGACAGCTCTATATCCGTGCTATGAAAATTCCGAAAATAAATTCGCATTCGTGTCTGTTATTATAGTCACGTAATGTTCTTAATTTTTTTACGTCTTTAAAATCGATTTTTTCACGTGTCTGTAAAAACCTTGCATAATGCAAATCATATACGTACGATCTTCAAACTACGTATTCCGCAAAGCACATTTTTTCGGAATTTTATTTTTCCAAAATTAGAAAATTCGTAGCCACTACCAAAATAATGCTTCTCTCGTGGAACAATTATGAACGAGCATCGCCGATAACTGAAAATACAATAATTATCATCGACGTGAACGTTTTAGAGGATTTTATTATTTTTATTATCATTTCTCTTGCAATAAAATTCATTTATTCCACAATTCTAAAGAGCGTAACATGGGAGTTGTTGTTGAGTCAATCATCCCTAAATCATTTATGCATCATATATTACGTTCTATATCATTGTGGGAATGTTGTTGATTTTCTCAGAAGAATTTCAAAGGCCGTTAAACAGTTTAATGCTGGCACGTGCATACAGCTAGGAACGTGCATGATACGAGTGTACAAAGTATGAAGAGTTTTCTTCCTTATTTGCTAAACAACGTAAACTCGTAGACGAGTACAAAAGTGGAAGTAGGCCACTCGTGAAGAACTCGTAAAGTTCTTGTCACCGAGCGAAGCAAACTCGAGCATCGCACACATGTGAATCAATTATAAAATCTTGATACGCACTGGTTACTCCCTGAACGCCTTATACTCTGCCTAAGCACACTTGACAGCTGGAACGCGACAATCGCCATTACACAAAAATATTTCCAGTCACTCGATAAACGTTTGTTCCGTCAATTTTTCGATAAACAATTTGATTTCACCCCGCATATTTCATCATCTCGAGCAGCAGTAACGACGAGAGACAAAATACCGTCGTTGAAAAAAAAGGTTTTTTCGCTTTGCAAAAAAAAAACAAAATACTCAAACGAAGATGACGGTTTTAACGAAAATATTTGAAAAAAAAACAAACAATACACGTTGAATTTTCGAAAAATGTCAATCGACTGTACGTAACACCGATGCTTCGTGTAATGATGTTACAGGACCAGCGAGTTGGTGGCACTGGTCGCTCTGTCGAGTACCCTATTTTTGTTTCTTCACACGCGGGATCTTCACTCGCGCCTTCGCGAAATGGAGGTCCGTCTGCAGCCCGGTGAGAGCGAAACGCTGACCGGTAATCAATTATCCTCTGGTGAGTATTTCGTCGCTATTTTCACAGATCATAGGAGAGCAAATAACCTCTGAATGTCATGAGTTTTTTGAGAAGAAAAGATCAAGTTTTCCTCGTATCCGAGTTGGTACAGCGTCCATCCTCGTACAAATCTGTTCCCGGTCGTTTAGCGTACAGACACGTACTACACGTTTGTGCCAGAGGAGAAAGAGAGATGTACACAGGAAGACAATTTACTCACGGGTTTCGTGGTCGTCTTTACTTTTATCTTGTATCGTGTGTGCATTCTACGTAAAACATCAGAGAGCTCGAGAAAGAGAGAGAGAGAGGGAGAGGGAGGATACGCGTTCAAAGCAAAGAAGTACTCGTGACCCTCCAGTGATGATACGTATGTGTTCGTGTACTTGGTCAAAGTACAACGATCGTGATCATACATGCATATGGCGAGTGGAGAAAGACCGTGGAGAATATGATGATGAGGAAAAAGAAGATTGAGAAGAAGATGAAGAATGAGAAGAAAAAGTGATAATAATAAAAGATATAGAAAAATGGACAGCGGAGAAACGTCGCTGCCCCGTCACTCCGTTGAATTCGTAACGGTAACGAAAACCTCATTTGCGTGCAATCACGACTCTAGCTAATTAGTCTACAGGGTCTTATCTTCTCGCGCACCTTCATGACGCGGATTATATTTACCGCATAATGTGTAGGTACTCTCGGGGAAGAGCCCTTGAGCGAAACTCGTACCTTGGCGGTTAATCAACCACCGCCGCCGATCGATTACACCTATGCAATTAAACACACTGGCAATTAGTACCTAATAATAGGCACGACGGATAATCTCAGCCACTGTTCTATCTGCTACTCCCTTTGTAGCATTATTCCACCGCACGAAATTCCAGAATAATTCGAGGGAGATATGTTTATTTTTTTCTACTTTTTTTCTTCTTCCCACGAGTCCAATGTTACTTTGCTCGAGGAGGAAAGTACTTTCCATCCAAATCGCTCGTTACAAATTTTTATTCCGTCCGAATATTGATGACTCGAGAAATTTTTCATTTTCAGTTTAATATTCACGTGTGAAATGGAATTCTAGATTTTTTGAGACTCCCGGCATTTGTGATACTTCCGGACTAAATCAACTGTGTAGGTACTCTCGGGGAAGAGCTCTTGAGCGAAACTCGTACCTTTGCGGTTAATCAACCACCGTCGCCGATCGATTACACCTATGCAATTAAACACACTGGCAATTAGTACCTAATAATAGGCACGACGGATAATCTCAGCCACTGTTCTATCTGCTACTCCCTTTGTAGCATTATTCCACCTCACGAAATCCCAGGATAATTCGAGGGAGATATGTCTATTTTTTTCTACTTTTTTTTTCTTCCCACGAGTCGAATGTTACTTTGCTCGAGGAGGAAAGTACTTTCCATCCAAATCGCTCGTTACAAATTTTTATTCCGTCCGAATATTGATGACTCGAGAAATTTTTCATTTTCAGTTTAATATTCACGTGTGAAATGGAATTCTAGATTTTTTGAGACTCCCGGCATTTGTGATACTTCCGGACTAAATCAACTGTGTAGGTACTCTCGGGGAAGAGCTCTTGAGCGAAACTCGTACCTTTGCGGTTAATCAACCACCGTCGCCGATCGATTACACCTATGCAATTAAACACACTGGCAATTAGTACCTAATAATAGGCACGACGGATAATCTCAGCCACTGTTCTATCTGCTACTCCCTTTGTAGCATTATTCCACCGCACGAAATTCCAGAATAATTCGAGGGAGATATGTTTATTTTTTTCCTCTTCCCACGAGTCGAATGTTACTTTGCTCGAGGAGGAAAGTACTTTCCATCCAAATCGCTCGATACAAATTTTTATTCCGTCCGAATATTGATGACTCGAGAAATTTTTCATTTTCAGTTTAATATTCACGTGTGAAATGGAATTCTAGATTTTTTTGAGACTCCCGGCATTTGTGATACTTCCGGACTAAATCAACTGTGTAGGTACTCTCGGGGAAGAGCTCTTGAGCGAAACTCGTACCTTGGCGGTTGATCAACCACCGTCGCCGATCGATTACACCTATGCAATTAAACACACTGGCAATTAGTACCTAATAATAGGCACGACGGATAATCTCAGCCACTGTTCTATCTGCTACTTCCTTTGTAGCATTATTCCACCGCACGAAATTCCAGAATAATTCGAGGGAGATATGTTTATTTTTTTCTACTTTTTTTCTTCTTCCCACGAGTCCAATGTTACTTTGCTCGAGGAGGAAAGTACTTTCCATCCAAATCGCTCGTTACAAATTTTTATTCCGTCCGAATATTGATGACTCGAGAAATTTTTCATTTTCAGTTTAATATTCACGTGTGAAATGGAATTCTAGATTTTTTTGAGACCCCCGGCGTTTGTGATACTTCCGGACCACATCAACTGTTTATCGGAAAGATTTTTGAGAAAGAGAAATTTGCAAAAAAAGATTACGAATCCTCCACGACGAGCAGCTGTTGTTCGAATACGAGCGTTCGACTGAAAATGCCAAAGTTCGCGTTGATTTCGGTTCGATTTTGCTGCTCATCAAAAACCTGCAACATTGGCCTCGAGAATACCAAATCAGAGTACGAACAAAACAGCAACGATGAAACCAGCAAACGTTCGAAGACGCACTCGCGATTTCCGTTTTTTTCGGGAAAAAAGCTAGGATATATCGCGAAGGCGTTGACTTCACAGAGTCGAAATAACGCACACGGAATTTCCGTCGAATGAATTTAGTTCCCCGCGTACAAGCCGAGTCGTGCCTCCCACGGAGGCAAAGATGCGAATAAGAGAGAAGAAACGCCGAGGGTCGTCAAACTCTCGGGTTCTTGCTCGCGAGGAAATATTTCCTGCGATTATCATGGACGGGAAAGGCATCCGATGGTAATGGGCCGGAAAGAGAGATCAAGGACTACCTTTGGAGTATCGCTTCTCTCTTACGGTTTAGCATGCGCACAACCTGCTGTACCAGAACTAAAGCTACATGAACGTGAGAAAAGAAAAATACAAAAAAAGATATTCAAAAAAAAAAAAAACGGCGGGCGACGCGCCAACCATGGAAGAAAAATCCATCAGGGACCGAAAAAAAGGTCGTTTCCCAACGACCCTGTACAGCATCCGATTGGTCCACGCACTTGATCACTCGATTAGGTTTTCCGGTGTTTAATTCGTGTGAATCGGCAGTCAAACGCAACTTTAACTGGAAATTTCGAGACTTCGCTGCAATTTTCCCAAGTCATCGTGATGGAAACGCAAAAAAAAAGACGGCGAAGAATTTTCTTAAATATTTATAGCCCTCTCTTCGACACATCGCGATAATCGATTCGAGACCCGGGGCAATCTCGGCTCCGATCTTCAGCACTCGCGAATCGCCCTCCAGCTAGTACGGAAGTGCATCGACCCATAGAGTTTCGTATCCTTCGCAATCCTGGCGCAAAACTCATCCGCCGGCCTCCCGAGTGTACACCGTCATCGTAAACCTCGTGTCGAAAAAAGCCTCGTTACGGAAAATAAAATTTAAAGAAAAGTAAGAAAAAAACAAGGAATGAAACGAGGTAAAAAAACGTTGCTCACGTTTTTCCTCCCTGATGCTCGTCATGTAGAGCAAAGTCCTCATCCGCAACGAGGCGTTCAACTCTGCAACGCAAAAAAAAAAGAGTGCATCGGGAATTCCATGCAGCAAAGACACCTTTCTCCTTTCACGAGGAAAACATCGATTTTTCGATTTTTTTCTTCTTTTCTTTCCGCCGTTTCGCGTCGAAGCCATACCTAAAAACGAGTGACGCTATCGCTCGTTGTTTACGGATCATCATTGACATTGAATTACGACGACGCACATCGGAGCTCTCGTCCATTAAAAAGAAACACAATTACGCCGGGGAATCCGGTAAAAGGCTGGCGATCGCGAGGAAACCTGAAAAGAATAAATAAGGAAGAGAATCCGTCGGTTGTAAATGTGACGACCGCGTAGATTTACGCATTTCACGAGCGTTTCGTATACAGCATGTGCGGTTATCTACCGTCGTTTGTCGACGACCCTTCGGAAAGTTTCACGTGAAAAGTCCATTAAGCATCCTCGGAATGTATACAGTTGCGTAAAGACCGAGTGGACAGCGGAAAACATCAACGCGATTTCAGATTTTCGCAAATTCACTCGACCATTCGCCCTCTCTTCAGCGAATTGTCAAAGTTAAAAACGTTTTTCATCCTGTTGGAAATTCCAACGTTAAACGAGATTCAGAGCCAAGAAATTCCCAGAAAGATCATCCACGGGTATCGATAAAAATCGATATTTGTCTGCCGAATAGACGGGGGTATAAAAAGCAAAAACATCCTCGTTCGGTGAACGATCGAAAAGTCCATTAAGCATCCTCGGAATGTATACAGTTGCGTAAAGACCGAGTTGACAGCAAAAAACATCAACGCGATTTCAGATTTTCACAAATTCAGTCGACCATTCGCCCTCTCTTCAGCGAGTTGTCAAAGTGAAAAACGTTTTTCATCCTGTTGGAAATTCCAACGTTAAACGAGATTCAGAGCCAAGAAATTCCCAGAAAGATCATCCACGGGTATCGATAAAAATCGATATTTGTCTGCCGAATAGACGGGGGTATAAAAAGCAAAAACATCCTCGTTCGGTGAACGATCGAAAAGTCCATTAAGCATCCTCGGAATGTATACAGTTGCGTAAAGACCGAGTTGACAGCAAAAAACATCAACGCGATTTCAGATTTTCACAAATTCAGTCGACCATTCGCCCTCTCTTCAGCGAGTTGTCAAAGTGAAAAACGTTTTTCATCCTGTTGGAAATTCCAACGTTAAACGAGATTCAGAGCCAAGAAATTCCCAGAAAGATCATCCACGGGTATCGATAAAAATCGATATTTGTCTGCCGAATAGACGGGGGTATAAAAAGCAAAAATTTCCTCGCTCGGTAAACGATCGAAAAGTCCATTGAGCATCCTCGGAATGTACACAGTTGCGTAAAGACGGAGTTGACAGCAGAAAACATCAACGCGATTTCAGATTTTCACAAATTCACTCGACCATTCGCCCTCTCTTCAGCGAATTGTCAAAGTGAAAAACGTTTTTCATCCTGTTGGAAATTCCAACGTTAAACGAGATTCAGAGCCAAGAAATTCCCAGAAAGATCATCCACGGGTATCGATAAAAAATCGATATTTGTCTGCCGAATAGACGGGGGTATAAAAAGCAAAAATATCCTCGCTCGCTAAACGATCGAAAAGTCCATTGAGCATCCTCGGAATGTACACAGTTGCGTAAAGACGGAGTTGACAGCAGAAAACATCAACGCGATTTCAGATTTTCACAAATTCACTCGACCATTCGCCCTCTCTTCAGCGAATTGTCAAAGTGAAAAACGTTTTTCATCCTGTTGGAAATTCCAACGTTAAACGAGATTCAGAGCCACGAAATTCCCAGAAAGATCATCCACGGGTATCGATAAAAATCGATATTTGTCTGTCGAATAGACGGGGGTATAAAAAGCAAAAATTTCCTCGCTCGGTAAACGATCGAAAAGTCCATTGAGCATCCTCGGAATGTATACAGTTGCGTAAAGACGGAGTTGACAGCAGAAAACATCAACGCGATTTCAGATTTTCACAAATTCACTCGACCATTCGCCCTCTCTTCAGCGAATTGTCAAAGTGAAAAACGTTTTTCATCCTGTTGGAAATTCCAACGTTAAACGAGATTCAGAGCCAAGAAATTCCCAGAAAGATCATCCACGGGTATCGATAAAAAATCGATATTTGTCTGCCGAATAGACGGGGGTATAAAAAGCAAAAATATCCTCGCTCGCTAAACGATCGAAAAGTCCATTGAGCATCCTCGGAATGTACACAGTTGCGTAAAGACGGAGTTGACAGCAGAAAACATCAACGCGATTTCAGATTTTCACAAATTCACTCGACCATTCGCCCTCTCTTCAGCGAATTGTCAAAGTGAAAAACGTTTTTCATCCTGTTGGAAATTCCAACGTTAAACGAGATTCAGAGCCACGAAATTCCCAGAAAGATCATCCACGGGTATCGATAAAAAATCGATATTTGTCTGCCGAATAGACGGGGGTATAAAAAGCAAAAATATCCTCGCTCGGTAAACGATCGAAAAGTCCATTGAGCATCCTCGGAATGTACACAGTTGCGTAAAGACCGAGTTGACAGCAGAAAACATCAACGCGATTTCAGATTTTCACAAATTCACTCGACCATTCGCCCTCTCTTCAGCGAATTGTCAAAGTGAAAAACGTTTTTCATCCTGTTGGAAATTCCAACGTTAAACGAGATTCAGAGCCACGAAATTCCCAGAAAGATCATCCACGGGTATCGATAAAAAATCGATATTTGTCTGCCGAATAGACGGGGGTATAAAAAGCAAAAATATCCTCGCTCGCTAAACGATCGAAAAGTCCATTGAGCATCCTCGGAATGTACACAGTTGCGTAAAGACCGAGTTGACAGCAAAAAACATCAACGCGATTTCAGATTTTCACGAATTCACTCGACCGTTCGCCCTCTCTTCAGCGAATTGTCAAAGTGAAAAACGTTTTTCATCCTGTTGGAAATTCCAACGTTAAACGAGATTCAGAGCCACGAAATTCCCAGAAAGACCATCCACGGGTATCGATAAAAATCGATATTTGTCTGCCGAATAGACGGGGGTATAAAAAGCAAAAACATCCTCGTTCGGTGAACGATCGTTTGGCGAGCCTCTAAAGATTGTTTTATACAGGAAAAGACCGATTATCGGAATAGCAAATCGCCCGCAAGTAGATCCACCCATTACGAGCGTACACTTTGTTTCGCCGGCGTTGCAAACGAGAAAAGAGGACGTCAGACACCGCAGAATCATCACTGGAACGCTTCGAGTACTCCGCGCGTTCTCCAAGTGTGTATCGTGGTCGCGATTGCAAAGTTGCATCGTGAAAATTAGGTCGACATCGAGTACAATGGGATTGATACCGCGGCGGGACGTTTAGCGTGTGAGCGAAGTTGATACATCATCATTATTATTATTTTGTAAATAATAATTTGGCCTGTTGTGCGGCTGACACAGATTGCGTGTAAATCCGACGGTGTGTGCCGCGTGTACGTGTATCGGAATGATCACGAATCATCGCTGAACAAACGGTTAGCGCACGCACGTGCTTGCCCACTTTTATTTCTCTCTTTTTTCTTCTCTTCTCTTCTTCCACTCGTTTTTTTACGCTTCCATTCGTCGTCCATCGTCCTCACTGTTGGTTGTTCTTCACAATCGTGCGCACGCCATTGAGAGAATATGAGAAAATACACATTATTATGCGTCTTTATACATTGTACTTTGAAATCTCGAGGCTGCATGCTCGCGTATAAATTTTCAAACAATTACCGTGTTCTTTGGTTGTATACGATGTAAATTACCGTCGTTAGGCATACTATGCTTAGCGAGTCCGCTTCGAAAAATGTGGCTCGGCATCACGAGGGTTTATATAATGTATTTATGTATACATATGTATGCATATTATATAAATTGATTTGTTTATATGTAAATCGCATTTTGCATTTTGATTGCATTTTGATCTCGATGCAGTCGCACGTGCATAATTTTGCTCCAAATACGATGTATTTCCGCTTCTTCAGCGTTGTAACGAACAGTTTGGCTCCGGAGGCGCGTCACCGAGCAAAAAACCTGCACGAAAGCGCCCTCTCCGCGGATCGTTTGAAGTCAAAAAGTTGTGGGACGGTCCGGCATAATTAGCGCGCGAAAATCCCAACTTTGCCAGCACTCAAACGGTCCGTAAGACGTACGCTTCCATGCGACTCTGCGTCTGTTAACCGCTTATAATTGCTCCAATTTGCATCTCTTGCTTCTATGCCAGTTTTAAATGAATTTCAAGCGTAATAGGGACGGAGAGAGGACGATGAACCTTGTTGACGAACCGTGATGGAATAAATTTTATGGGTTGCGCATGGATGATGACAACGAGGCCCGGGAGGAGGAGGGGAAGAATCAAACGCGACCTACGAAGCTCCGATTTATCTCGCAGTGCGCAAAACCAACTATGGGAATTTTTGCATCGTCGCTGCTCGGGCTCGTTCCCACACCGGCGAAAACGAGTTAGAGAGAGAGAGAAAGACAGAGGGTCAAACGAACCAACGATAGAAGAAGAAACTCGACTTCACGGAGGAAAATTGTCGAAGCGCGAATAATCCTCCGCCATTTCTCATCCGATAACTCAAAGTGAACTCGTTTCAAATTATTCCTCATCGTTCCCGTGTAGAAATTTGATCTGGACGTCCCGACTTTAGACCGGGCCCTGGTCTGGATTTCCTTGGTTTGGCCTGGTCTTAGTTTTTAGGTAGGGGCCTGGTAAGGGGCAAATAGGGAAAATCGGGCTATTCTCGTCAATATTTCCATGTCAGAAAATGCTCATGGCCTGGTCGGGATTTCCATGAATACAATTCTGAGTTCTGAGTTATATACATATACTCCCGATATGCTCGCCTTCGTTGCGCCTAACGCGCAACATTCGTTGGTAAGGCAGTGCGACAAGGGAAAAATAGAATTTAAAATATTATCTTGCTTACATTTGAATTTTATGTTTCAATTTATTCCGTGTGCTCTACTTCCTTATTTCCCTACACAAATGTGTATGATTTCATATTAAGTCTCAGGTCGGATTCCAACCGGGCTGTGGCATGGAATGACATTTGAAAACCAAGTAAGGGCCATGGCTGGGCATGGCTATTTCCCGGCTTACTGTTCTGAGCGGGTGCTGATCAGGCCCTGGTCATTTCCCGATTATTTCCCGGTGTATGGAAATCAAACCAGGCCCTGACTTATTACCCGTTACATTGCTAGCCGGATCCCGGCCTGGCTAGCCTGGCTATGCCCCGATATCAAATCGGGAAAGCCAGTACTGGGCCTGACTTGTTCCCGATCAAAATTTCTACACGGGTTATTCCAAATTTCGGAGCAATTACAAAATTCGGAGCGAACGGGACCATCGAGGAAGACAGTCGTACGTACAAACCGGAAATTGAAGAATAAATCGCGATTTTGGGGAAGCGAAAAGGCGGAAATAACTCGCGAATATGCCGTCTAGTTGGATATTCATTTGGGCGAGATTTGCTTGAGAATTTCATCGGGAAATCATTTTTCCTACTCGGACCTTGCACTTGCTCGAGCGACGAGTTATCGCAGCATGCCGCAACGAGAGAGGGCATACGCTCTGCAGCTTCGTAGTAGGAACGACGCGCGACCCGCGAGATACGCCATACTTTTTTCATTTTACCACGAGGTGTGCTGCTGCTGCACACCTCATGGGAAAAGATGAAAGTTCTCTCTTGGCGTCGGGCGTTCCGAGCAATTAGACTCAGAGATTGACTACAACCACTGTTTCTTCTTCCGCTTCTTCTTTTCCTACGATCCTTCTCCGCGATACTCCGCTCTCGTTTGTTTCACTCGTCCAGGCGAAGTTCTTTCTCAATGTTCTTCCGATTCCTTTAATCGTTTCTCCGAACCCCTGCTTTCTCAAGTTCTGGGTCAACCGGTCTCCGGATCCGTTAAACTTGCACCAATGGATGTTGCGCGACTCGTTGCAGCAAGAGCCACGCTCGCTTTTTCTTTCTCACCACACCCAATACGAACGTTGCGACATTCAAGGGGTTCAGAGGTCGTTCTCTCGCACTCAATTACAGAGAAAACTTTCACATCTCCAAAGAAAATTGTCGGCTTTTCGCCTCGAGTGTCGAAACCCGCACTCGTGAACGATCTTCATGCGCGATGTTTCAATATCACACGAAATCTCGACGATCCGGGACGAGTGAAAAGTTTTTCGAGAATGTTTTTCAAAAAAATATTACACCGCGAAAATCGACGAGCAACGTCGGAGCTTTTGCAGCATTTTTTCACATATCCACGAAAGAATATGTGTGCTTCTTTAATTCCGCTCGACGTACGAGCGATATTACGTGCACGCAACGGGCGATCTTGGCGCCAAAAGGTTTGCGCGAAGCTCCGAGATTCGATGAATCATTGAACACTTTCACCTCCGAAAGGATCGAAAAAAAATGGACAAAGCGACAGGAAGAAAAATCGCTCCAGACTTTCTGCAAGTTGGTCGAACGACGAAGCGACTCGTGTTCTGGTCAGATGGAGGAGAATGTCCAGTTCCGGTTGTTCGAGGCAGAAGACGCGGATATTTCGTTCCAGGAGAGAATAGACGACGGATGTACCGAGCAAATACGTGTATGCGTCTTGGGTTTGAAGAAAAGACGCTGGGCATACACGCCTGTACATCAGGAACATTGCGATAACCCATAGTTCGTCGATTTCCGACTGAATGCTCGTAAAACTCATCCTCGTAACTTTTATTCTCGCTCGGTGAAAACGCTCTCGACGCACTCGTTTTGCTCTCAACGTGAGCGCCAAGAACAACAAAAAAAAGACTCCAACGAAGGATGCGAACTCTTATAAAGTCTCGGATTCATCTTTCACTGGACTGCTCATCATGCATGTACGCTGCGAGCATCCGTACGAGCGAACAAACTTGCCCCTGGCGAGAAAGACTCTCTCTCTCTCTGTTTCTTCGTTGGTTTTTTTTCTCCGCACGATATAATTTCCCCCTTCACTTATTAGAACGTATACGAGGAATTCTGATCTTCCTTCTATCCAATTTCGAATTCTTTATTCAAGAGCACATTTACCCGCGCTATTTAATTATCCGCGATCGAAATATATTCACATATATGGCGAATCTCTCGGATTATCCGCGTCCATATCAAATCTTTAGCACTTTCTCATCGTAAATTTATATTCGGTGGAGATACTCTCGTTGCGGAGTTCGGAACATTGCGATTCCTCCGGAAAAGTGTATCCGCGAGAGATGTTTCGAGAGGTTTTTTTTTTTTCAAATGTCTCCAATGATTCGTTGACAGTGAAGGGGAGGAAATGGAGATCGAGTGATCTGATCTTGAGAAAATGTGGTATGAGAAGGCATGAAATCATCTGAATCATCATTTCGCATCCATATGCGTTAATTCAGAAGTATCTCGTTACGTAAAATTGAAGAATTCGAATTTTGCATCGTTTTCCATAAATTCTTCGACTTTCGTCGAAGCATCAATCAAATCGCCGCATCCGCGAGAGATGTTCCGAGAGGTTTTTTTTTTCAAATGTCTCCAATGATTCGTTGACAGTGAAGGGGAGGAAATGGAGTTCGAGTGATCTGACCTTGAGAAAATGTGGTATGAGAAAGCATGAAATCATCTGAATCATCATTTCGCATCCATATGCGTTAATTCAGAAGTATCTCGTTACGTAAAATTGAAGAATTCGAATTTTGCATCGTTTTCCATAAATTCTTCGACTTTCGTCGAAGCATCAATCAAATCTTTAGCACTTTCTCATCGTAAATTTATATTCGTTGGAGATACTCTCGTTGCGGAGTTCGGAACATTGCGATTCCTCCGGAAAAGTGTATCCGCGAGAGATGTTCCGAGAGGTTTTTTTTTTTTCAAATGTCTCCAATGATTCGTTGACAGTGAACGGGAGGAAATGAAGTTCGAGTGATCCGATCTTGAGAAAATGTGGTATGAGAAAGCATGAAATCATCTGAATCATCATTTCGCATCCATATGCGTTAATTCAGAAGTATCTCGTTACGTAATATTGAAGAATTCGAATTTTGCATCGTTTTCCATAAATTCTTCGACTTTCGTCGAAGCATCAATCAAATCTTTAGCACTTTCTCATCGTAAATTTATATTCGTTGGAGATACTCTCGTTGCGGAGTTCGGAACATTGCGATTCCTCCGGAAAAGTGTATCCGCGAGAGATGTTTCGAGAGGTTTTTTTTTTTTCAAATGTCTCCAATGATTCGTTGACAGTGAAGGGGAGGAAATGGAGTTCGAGTCATCTGATCTTGAGAAAATGTGGTATGAGAAAGCATGAAATCATCTGAATCATCATTTCGCATCCATATGCGTTAATTCAGAAGTATCTCGTTACGTAAAACTGAAGAATTCGAATTTTGCATCGTTTTCCATAAATACTTCGACTTCCGTCGAAGAAAGAATCGAGTCTTACAATGTCGATGCGTAAAAGCGTTTTTTCCTGCTGAAGAAAGTTTTATGGCGGAGAGAAGCAACGTGAAAATTGCCGATGTTTTCTCAGATACGTTTTTACGCTCTCAGCCATATTTCTTTTTTATTGGCACTCACGTAATTAATTCCGCCGATACGAGTTAATAATGACGTTACGGTAGTCTTATTGCCTCGGAGTGCATAAAGAATATCTGAATATCTAAAGATATTTGCACGGAAAATACATGGATATATGTATGCGATAAACGAATGGGAAATTTTTACGTTGCAGAAGGTGGACATCCCGGGCAGTCCGGACAGTCAGGACCAGCTGTGAATGCTCCGGTGACGTATCAGAGTCTGCAAAAATCCGCGATGACAGAATTGGTAATGGATCTTTGCGTATTTCCCAAATTGACTTTTTTCACTCGGATATACTCTAAATCATTAGTTTACAGTCCAAAAAGCCCATTCTCGCTCATAACATTAATTAAATTTGAAAAACTGTAGTCTCCGCTTCGACAATGATTTTTTTAAACGGACAAATGTTTTCACTGGTGAAACGATTTTTTTCAAATTTTATTTGTCATCAGGCGAAGCGGAATCGGCAGTTTTCAAAGATTCGATGAATATAACAAGTGAGAAAGGGAATATGCAAGAGCCCAGTGTTAATTGGATGGGAAAAGTAACGTGATTTAGGCAGGAGTTAATGAAATTTGTACGTTTTTCCTTCAACATTGTTTTTAGACCGCGAGCTCGTGATTTCGAGCGCACCGAAGTGAAAAAAGTCGTCAACTTCGGAAATAACGGACACCCTAACAAACACTCCGTGTGTATCTGGAACAGCGGTATTTTAGTGAGGGAATAAAAGTCGTGTAGAGACTGCGTTAAAATATCGTGAAAGATGAACGTATCGTGAATGGGATGATTTTACGCAAAGTGCCAGCTGAATATACATATATACATAACAACGAGGCTCGTTAATTAACGTTATTGAGGTTGACGTCTCGGCGCGGCAGTCGATTCTGTTTTGCTCCATTTTCCGACTCCATCGTGAGCTTCAACTCCCATTGTAGCACATATAATTGTTCGTACACGTTCCAGATACACGTGAGAGCATACAAAAATGAGTACCAACGCGTTATTACGGAATCTTTATTTTCCCTGTAATTCACGGCATCAGTCATCATTTTACAAAAATCATGTACAGTTAACTGCGCAATTATATCGATACTGATTTTTTACCCAATATTAATATCGAACAAAAAATCGGTTGTTTTATGCCATGATCGTTTATCCGCGCGCTTTATCGCGCAGAATGAGATAAAAAGAGGTCTAAATGATACGACACAAATTTTCCAATAAATTGTTGGAATATCGGGACTCGCAAACACGCATTAACACGAGATAACGGCTAAAAACGGTAAATTGACATTGGGTCTGACCTGAGAAGCCGGATTCATCTCCCACTTTCCTCGTCGCGTCCGTACAATCATTTAAATTAAAACACATTGAAAAATTCACGAGCGGAAAGTTCATCCTCTTTCCGCGATGAAAACCGAACGCTATTTGCCTAAATGCCCTTATTTGACGAATCATCGATTTTTTTTTACACAAGTACGGATTTCCCGCTTCGTTTTCTTTTTTCTTCTCTAAAAAAAGATGATTATCATGTTTCCGTACGAGTCATCGCAGTATCAAACGAACAAACAAAAGAAAATGGATCGTCCGACCATGAGGTCACACAGTCTGGTCTTTTGCTGTTTTACTTCAACCGCCTGCCTCGTCTTCACTGTTCTTTTTCCAACTATAGTTACGCCCGAGATACTCATCGAGTTTGCGAGCAACGGTTTTTTTTTTTTAACGTTCAATAACACGTTTTAATTCGTCTACTTGTAGAAAACCTCGTTGACTTCGGTAGGGGGAAAGAAAATGTAACAATGCGTTCGAAATGGGTAAAGTGCGTTATTTTCGCGTTTTGCAGACGAATGAACCACCAGAGAGGCTGGACATCGAAGCTCTCAACAACACGAGACGAGCCGACAAACACGTACTTTTCTTCAATCGTGTGCCAAAGGTTGGATCTCAAACCTTCATGCAATTGCTCAGACGACTGTCATTGAGAAACGTTTTCTCATTCAACAGAGACCAGGTGCAAAGAGTCGAGACGATACGGCTTGCTCCGTACGAACAGGTATTGCTTGCACATTTCTGTTTTCAGTACGCCAAGAGTCTGGGTCACGGTGGCCTTAATTTCTTGTACTTCCCTTTATCGGTTTCATTTCCGTATGCAATATTTTCGCCGAGAGTATGATTATGCTGATCCATTTTTCGATCCAGCATCCGTCGATAGTAGTTATTTAAAATTGAAAAAAAAATTCAAATTTTCAGTGTCGTTTTTCGCTAAAAAAATTGTTCGATAGTTGTTGATAAATTTTCCTGAAAAAAATCTTTTCCAACGAGCGGTGGAAGGTAATTATATGTTTTTTCTTCATTCGAAATGACATTGCGCCGATTGGTTCGGATGTGGATGGATTTTTCGAAGAATTTTCTCGTTTATTTGGCAATTTTCGTTGCGAAGTTTGAAAAAAATTATAAATACTTTACACTGTTCCGCTGTACGTCAGACGCGAGGAACGAATATTCGAACCGTTGACAAACGACTTGTTATGCGGGGCTTTGAAGAAACATGAAAACGGGAAAAAAAACAAACAAAATTTCTGAAAAAATGTCCTCGATATTTTTTTTCTAAACCATCGCTGCGTTATTCCAATTTTATCAGTATCAACTCTTTATCCATTGAAATTTATTTAACGATAGCAAAAAGAAGAAAATTTCGCGTTTATATCGTAAGGAAAATTTTCAACCCACAATTTTCCTTATTTTTTATTTTGTTTTGTACTCAGCGTCAACTAGTCAGACTGGTCAACAGCTACGCCGAGCCATCGGTATACGTGAAACACGTATGCTTCACCAACTTTACCGAGTGAGTTACGATTTTTTGGATAAACGATATTTTTCATTTATTTTCAAAAACTCTGCATCTACCGAGAAATCCTGATCAATGTGATATCCCTTCGTGCACATTTTCTTACTGATTTTCCAAGACAAACCTCCAAAAAGTCACGACTGAAATAAAAAAGTGGGCAAATGCAACGTCCGATAAAAACGAATGCGGATTTTTGTGAGAAAAAAAAGCATTTCTGGAAATTTCCATTGCAAACATTCGCCAAATTGACAAAGTCGAGACGATCCTGGCGAGTTTCCTCGACGTCTATCGTTAATTGCGAGCGCTGCTGCTTCCGCGAACTTCCGATCGAAATAAATGTCGGAACAATCGGAGATGATTAAAAAAAAATGATGAGCGAATAATTGTAAATAATGAAATTCCTTCGTGCACATTTTCTTACTGATTTTCCAAGACAAACCTCCAAAAAGTCACGACTGAAATAAAAAAAGTGGGCAAATGCAACGTCCGATAAAAACGAATGCGGATTTTTGTGAGAAAAAAAAGCATTTCTGGAAATTTCCATTGCAAACATTCGCCAAATTGACAAAATCGGGACGATCCTGGCGAGTTTCCTCGACGTCTACCGTTAATTGCAAACGCTGCTGCTTCCGCGAACTTCCGATCGAAATAAATGTCGGAACAATCGGAGATGATTAAAAAAAAATGATGAGCGAATAATTGTAAATAATGAAATTCCTTCGTACACATTTCCTTACTGATTTTCCAAGACAAACCTCCAAAAAGTCACGATTAAAGTAAAAAAGTGACGAAATGCAACGTCCGCAGCTTCGTCTTCACAAAGGATAAATCCAATGTCCGAAAAAAACGAACGCGGATTTTTGTGAGAAAAAAAAAAGCATTTCTGAAAATTTCCCTTGCAAACATTCGCCAAATTGACAAAGTCGGGACGATCCTGGCGAGTTCCGATCGAAATAAATGTCGGAACAATCGGAGATGATTAAAAAAAAATGATGAGCGAATAATTGTAAATAATGAAATTCCTTCGTACACATTTCCTTACTGATTTTCCAAGACAAACCTCCAAAAAGTCACGATTAAAGTAAAAAAGTGACGAAATGCAACGTCCGCAGCTTCGTCTTCACAAAGGATAAATCCAATGTCCGAAAAAAACGAATGCGGATTTTTGTGAGAAAAAAAAAAGCATTTCTGAAAATTTCCCTTGCAAACATTCGCCAAATTGACAAAGTCGGGACGATCCTGGCGAGTTCCGATCGAAATAAATGTCGGAACAATCGGAGATGATTAAAAAAAAATGATGAGCGAATAATTGTAAATAATGAAATTCCTTCGTGCACATTTCCTTACTGATTTTCCAAGACAAACCTCCAAAAAGTCACGATTAAAGTAAAAAAGTGACGAAATGCAACGTCCGCAGCTTCGTCTTCACAAAGGATAAATCCAATGTCCGAAAAAAACGAACGCGGATTTTTGTGAGAAAAAAAAAAGCATTTCTGAAAATTTCCCTTGCAAACATTCGCCAAATTGACAAAGTCGGGACGATCCTGGCGAGTTCCGATCGAAATAAATGTCGGAACAATCGGAGATGATTAAAAAAAATGATGAGCGAATAATTGTAAACAATGAAATTCCTTCGTGCACATTTCCTTACTGATTTTCCAAGACAAACCTCCATAGAGTCGCGATTAAAGTAAAAAAGTGACCAAATGCAACGTCCGCAGCTTCGTCTTCACAAAGGATAAATCCAATGTCCGAAAAAAACGAACGCGGATTTTTGTGAGAAAAAAAAAGCATTTCTAAAAATTTCCCTTGCAAACATTCGCCAAATTGACAAAGTCGTGACGATCCTGGCGAGTTTCCTCGACGTCTACCGTTAATTGCGAACGCTGCTGCTTCCGCGAACTTCCGATCGAAATAAATGTCGGAACAATCGGAGATGATTAAAAAAAATGATGAGCGAATAATTGTAAATAACGAAAAAGTAACGTTACGCTATTATTTTCCGCAGGTTCAACATGCCGCAACCGATTTACATGAACGTTGTACGAGATCCCGTCGAGCGTGTAATATCCTGGTACTATTACGTCAGGGCACCGTGGTACTATGTCGAGAGGAAGCAGATATTCCCGGATCTTCCGTTGCCCGATCCCGAATGGCTGAAGAAGGATTTCGAGACGTGCGTTTTAGCCGGCGATCGGGAATGCCGTTACATCGAGGGCGAATTTCACGAGGGCATCGGGGATCACAGACGCCAGACGCTATTCTTTTGCGGACACAGCGAAAAGTGCACGTTAGTACCTTGATGTTATCCTCTCTTTCACGAGTTTAGACGGATTTTCAATGCATATTCATCATTGAAACGCTCCATTCGCGACTCTGCAGACCCTTCAATACCGTCGGAGCACTCGAGAGTGCAAAGTTGTCCGTGGAAAAACATTACGCCGTCGTGGGAGTACTCGAGGATATGAACACCACGCTTACGGTATTGGAAAACTACATACCGCAGTTCTTCGAAGGAGCTACGGAATTATACTGGGGTTAGTCGATCGTTACGTTTGAATTTCATTCACCGCGGCGTAGCAAAAAGAAAAAAAAGATTTTCACGATTATCTCGCGGTACTTTGCGAAGCGACGAAAATTTGAAAAAAAAACAGAGTCGAGTAAATCGATGACGATAAATCGATATGAAAAAGTAGACGAAAAAATCGAAAAATTTCGAAAAATCGAAAAATCGATGCAATACATTTTTCTCCATCTGTCCGCAGACGAGATGAACTCGTTCAAGAGGATAAACCGTAACTCGTTCAAGCCGCCGGTGAGCGAGGAGGTCAAAGATATCGTGAGAAAAAACTTCACGAGAGAAATTGAATTTTATCAATTTTGCCGGCAGCGACTTCACAGGCAGCTCAGAGCACTCAAGTTACCGAATTCCCCGTTGACCTTGGACGTCAACAACGGTCTTTGAACGAGTACACTCGTGGTCTTCGTCTTTGTGTTTACTTTTTCCTTTCTTCCTCTCGAGATCGCTGGAGCGGAAAGTGCGAAGAAAGCGCACGAAAGCCCGAACAATAAATGTGATACAAAGAACCAATATAATATACTAAAGAAGGCACGAAGAGCGGAGGTTGTTGCTCCGTCGAACACAAGAAAAAAAAAAAAAACAGTCCCGAGTCCTCGGCACGAAAAAAACGTTGTACAAAAAGTCCCGCGCGATAAATCCAAAAATTAACGTTCCCACAAATTTGGTCACTGATATCACCGAAAA